>JAAAKG020103171.1:0-15790 GCA_010014905.2 Druon quercuslanigerum | reverse complement strand
AAATTATTATTCAAATTCCTGAACTTTATAACCGAATTCAAGAAATGAATAATTATGTTGTTAGTACTATTTAGTTATTTAATTAATCGATCGTACTAAAATATTTAAGAGTATCTTGTAATATTAATTAAATTCCTAGAAAATAAACAAAAAACATTATTTATAATAAACTCACGAAACGGTATAAATATTCCGAGTCGATTGTCTTGAAATATGAGAAATATTTAGATGGCTCCATGTTATGAAAAATTATACCTGGAAAAAACATTAGATAACTGGAAAAAACCTGGAATTGTCATGGAAACAATTTTATAGGACCTATTTCCAACGATTTTAATGATTTTAAGGGATTTTATAGATCTTAATGTTTTTAAATATATTTTCCAGGATTTCAGGAAATAGCTTCATAAAATTTGATGGAATTTATTTATAATATTTTAGTGGATTTTAAAGAATCTATTCGCGAAAAGTGAGGTATATTGTAGGGTGTCAAAGGATCTGAAATATTTTAGGCAAATTTAAAAGATTCTCAGGAATTTTTAATTAATTTCAATAATTTTAAAGGATTTCAAAATGTTTTTAAATATTTTAGGATGTACAATTTTCTAGAATTTCGTAAGATATGAAAGAGTTTTACAGGACTAATAAAGTTTTGAGATTATAAAGGTTTTTTGAAGCTCTAAATGTATTTTATTACATTTTTCAGAATTTTAAAGAACTTATTAAAGATAAGTAAGGTATTTCGTAGCGTTTCAAAGATTTGAAATTATTTTGTGCAATTCAAACTGAATTTTTATTAATTTATCCTGAAATTTTTTAAAGTTGTTCAATTTTTTAAATATTTTATTCAATTGATCTTGCCGATCAATTGAATAAAAGAATCAAAGAATTTGAAGCATTTTTAAGGAACTCTTTTAAAAAAATCGGCGTTTTCAAGAGTTAAAAAAAATTTTAAACGGTTTCGGAAGATTTTAAAGGATTTGAAATATTTTAGATTATTTTAAAGGATTACAAGGAAACTTTTGTATTGATTTGAGTAATTTAATGGGATTATAAAGGATTTGGAATATTTTAGGGTATTATAAAAGATTTTCAGGCGTTTATACGATTTAAAATGTTTTAAGGAATTTTAAAAGGTATCAAAGGATTGGAAATATTTTAGGAAATCTTAAGCTATACTCAGAAATTTAAAATTTATTTCAATCGTTTGAAGCGATTTGAAACACTTGAAAACATTTTAGAATATTTGTAAAGATTCCAAGGAATTTTAAAGGATTTTAATAATTTTAAGGGATTTTAATATTTTAATCTATTTCAAAGAATTTATCAACAAGAAGACAGGGATTTCTTAGGGATTCAAAAATTTCAAGAGATTTTCCACTTTTTTTCAAATTCGTGTGAATTTTTTTCTTTGTGCCTAATAATTTATCCTGAATTCTTTTAAATCCTTTTGAATTCTTTCAAATTCACTCAATTTGACTCAATTCCATGGATTAAAATTTGTATCTGTTTAATGCATCTTGAAGTTTGTTTAAACTCACATTAAATTCGTAAGCATTTCTTTAAAGTTTTTTATTAAATTCTCGAATTCTTGTAGTATCATTAGAAACTGTTTTGTCTAGAAATTAGTAGTTTCAAAGATTTGAAGAGATTTAAAATTATGTTTTGGAATTCACTCAGAATTCTTTGTCATTTTCTTTATTCTTTTTTTTTTTTTAATTTACTTGAATTCTTCTTAATTTACTCAAAATCTAATTAATTCCGTGAATTTTTTGAATTTTTAAAAGTTTTTACTTAATTAATCCGGATGTCTTTCAACCTCTCCTTGCATTTTTATTAATGTCATCAAGTTCTTCCTGTTCTCCTTAAATTGATTTCAATTTTTACATTAAAAAAAAAAATTTCCGATTTATTTTATTATGTTTTAAATTTTACTTAAATTTTCTTGACGTTTTATGAATTTATATTAAATTTCTTACCCTTTGAACGCAAAAAAGTACCATTTGGCCCCTATATTTTTTTATCTCATAGGGGCTGTGAGGCCTGCTTTCGCAATAAATATTGTCTTGTTCTTAAAAAAAAAAATAACGAATTGTGCTCAACCATCTCGGTAAAAATATCGAAGATCATTTTATATTTAAAATTTTAAAGTTAATGTTTCTTTCAAAAAATGAATGTTCTTTTTTATATTTTATATAATTCCAGAGATATAAGTATAAACTTAATTTTTTGTTTGTTTATTTAATCACAGACTTTAAACTCTGTCCTATTTTACCCTTTAAAAAAATTCCTCTTTTTTTCTATTTTTCAATCAATTCTCCTTTTTCTCGTTTTTTTCGCTTAAATAAGAGCTAAAGTAATAAAACATAATAAGAAAATCTAACTATTTTTAGCTAAAAACTAATTCTTTTTTATTAAAAAAGTCTACTATTATATTTTTGGTTGAGAATGCACTTCAAATTCATCTTTTGGTATCAAAGTTTTTTTTTAAGTGAAATTTTTGTTGTTGAAAAGTCTACTATTGTATTTTTAGTTTAGAATTATTTATCTTTTGTGGTTAAAGATTTTAGTATTAGGTTCAAAAATTAATTATTTGTTTGAAAGTACAACTATTTTGCTTTAAAGTTATTTTTTCGGTCGAAAATTCCACTATTTTCCTTTTGGATAGAAAACCTCGTTTTCCATTAAAAAGTCGTCAAAAAATTTACTATTTGGTTGAAAATTTCATTATATTGTTGAAAGTTCAACAACTTTCCTAAAAATTAATCATTTTGTTTAAAAATTGAACTGTTTTGTTGAGAATTCATCTTGGCTAAACATTCAACTATTTTCTTAATAAGTAGCCTTTTTTGGTTGAAAGTTAATTCTTTATTATTCAAATACCTACTATTATATTTTTTGTCCAGAATTTATCTCTTTTGATAAAAAATCTCTATTATTTGGTTGAAAATTAAATTATTTTTGTTGAAAAATCAATAATTTTAATGAAAAGTCTTTTTGGTCGAAAATTCAAATTTTTTATTGAAAATTGGTCTTTTTGGATAAAAAATTCATCATCTTTGTTTAAAAATTCATCTTTCCGAGTTGAAAAGTCAACAGTTTTCTAAAATATTAGTCTTTTTGTGTAGAAAATCCGTTTTTTTGTATTAAAAATGTATCTTTTGGTTAAAAGCTGATCTTTGGTTGAAAATTCATCTTTTTGGGTGGAACATTTAACCGTTTTTTTTTTTTTAATTTGTATTTTTGACTGGAAAATTCAACTATTTGGTTGAAAATGCAACTTTTTTTGTTAAAAAACGATTTTTTTTTCATGAAAAATAAACTATTTATTTGAAAATGTATCTTTCTTGGTTGAAAATTCGTCCTTTTTGCTTGAAACTTTATTTCTTTGGTTGTAAATGTAATTGTTTGGTTGAGAATATTTTTTTTGCAATTTTTCATTATTGGTTAAAAATTCACTTTTCCGTTGAAAATTTCAAGTTTTTTGAAATCTTAAGAATATGGTACCTAAATTAGTATCATTTAAACAAAGGTATTCCTCTATTTTCTTGAAAAATAACCCTGTTTTCCCTGTTTTAAGAGGATTTTAAGCTGTGAAGTCTGAAAACACTTTTACAATAATTTACATTATTAACTTGTATCTTGGAGTTTAAAAATGTTTAATTTCTTTAAATTTATATAAAAAAGCAATTAGTATTGGCTAATAATTATTATAAATGCTTAAAAATTAACTTGTAAAAATTTATTTTTTGACCGAGAAAACCAGCAAATAGCCTGGATTTTCTGTTTAGTTTCTAAGTTCGAGTGGCCACCCTGTAATAATAAAAACTAGATCTAAATTTTATATCTTGGAAATATTTCAAAAACTAGTAAATTATTTAGTTAATGTCTGCATGTTTTTGTTGTTTCCTTATGTGTTGAAACGGCTTTTATGTAGAAAAAATAGGATAAAAAGAAATTAGTACAAAAAAGTAGAAATCCGGATCTTTAGGTTTTGATAAATGAAATTAAAAAAAAAAGTTTTCAAGTTTACAAATAACGGGGTATTAGATTGAAAAGTTTAAGAAAATGAAATGATGATTTTCATTAAAAGTAAAAGTCTTTTATATTTAAAAATCAAGTTTACGTGAGAATTATTTGCGTGGAATCATCCACTTTTTAATATTTTTTCAGGAACTAGAAAGATGTATGGCGACCAAATTCATCATTGGGTTATAACATCGATAATTGTATTTTATTTATTAGATTTAGATTGACTTCTGTACAGTTGCAAAGAAATATAGACTTATTATTTTACAATTAGTAGAATATGTTTTTTATTTTCGTTTACACTCAGAATCACGGATGTCGAATAAATTTATTCTCCGTTTTTTATTTATCCTGAGTGTTGTAACAATAGTGATGAATTTGGAATTATTTTATCGCATTATCGGAGAGTAGAATCTGTTCGATGTTTGTGATATCGCGATTTAAACGGGCGTTTTTATTTAGCGGTGATAAAATTATTAATTATTTGACAGGTTTATTTACTGGGAAGTAAATAAATTTATAAATAAATTTATTCTAATTTAGCGTGTGTCGTAGTTTTAGTTTAATTTTCGTTTAGAGTTTTTGTATTAATTCAGTAAGGAAATTAGTTTTTAATTGCAAAATAGTTATTTGTTAGAAGTTAAAGAACGTGAAAACATATTATTAGAAAATTTCTACTTGGAACTAATTGCTTTAAATCAAGATTTTAACATGCGAGCTTGTTTTCTTTCAGAGTTGGGCATGAATTACTTAAATTAGAAATGATTTTATAGATTAAGTTAGTATTTTGCATTTTAATAATTGGCGTATTTTCCACTAAAGAATGCATGTTTTCTTGTGTTTTTATTTTTTCATCTGTATTTATATATTTTTAGATTTATTTAATTTTTTAATTTATTTGTATCCAAATACTGTAATTTTATAAATTTTAATAGATGCTTTAAATTTTTAAGGTTTTCCCAATTTTAACATTTTTAAATATAAAGGATTTCAAAATTGTACGCTTTTTAGTTTAATGATTTTAAATGTTGAATGCTTTCGTTATTTTTATGTTCTAAATTTGAAAGCTTAACAATTCTGATATCTTAAAAAATGTAGATACTTTTTTTTAAATATATAAAAAGACCAAAAATAGTTTTTTGCGTGTTTTGATTATGCATCCAGAATTTAAATATTTTTGTACTATAGCATTTTTAATTATTTTTGCGAATGAAAAGCATTTTAAGTCGTATGATATAAAAAAAATGGACAATATTTGTGATTTCTAAACAAAGACATCTAAAATTTTTAAACGCTGCAAAAATGTGCTTTGGTACAAAGTGCTTTACTCAGGTATTTAAAACAAATTTTATTACTTAATAGGAATGTGGAAAGAGACTTAAAATTATCAACTTTTTGGCAATATTCCTAAAAATTGAAATTGTACAATTTTTAACGATTTCAGTTTGAAAGCACAACATTTTGAATTTGTTATTCTAAAATTATCCAATTTTAAGGTTGTTTTAAAGGCCATTAATTTTTTAATAAATAAATCCCTTTAATTCTTGGTTTCAAATCAGATAATTTTAAATTTAAGCGTTTAAATTTTAACAATTTGTATTTCAAAAATAAAAAATCCTAAATCTGTAAACATAAACTGTTTTTCAATTAGAAACGTTATAATTTTACTTATTTAAATAGAAATCGTTCAAAATTATAGAATTTCAAGTAACGAAAGCCTTAATAGTTGAAGAGTTCTTATTTTTTCCATTTAAAAAATTTAATAATTTCGGATTGAAACTATACAAATTATACTATTTTAAATAAAACAATTCGTAATTAGGCAAAGTTAAATTAATAATTTAAAATTGGACGAATTCTAATTTTTCTATTATTATCCATATAGATTCTTCAAAATTGAAAATTGTACAATTTTTAAAGGTTGAATTTGAATTAGTTTTAAGTCGCTTATTTTTGAAGTTCAAATATTCAATCCGAAACACTGAAAATTTGACCAAATTTAATTCTTTTTTCGGAATGTTTAAATTTAAAAAAATTTCAGTTTGAAAGTAAAGAATATTTTATATCATTCTCATATAGAGATTTTGTCACTTTTTAAGATCTCAGTTTTAGTATATTATATTCAAATTTTGAAATCGACTCCCTTAAAATTTGAAATGTTTCGGAAAAGTTTTAGTTTTTGCAAACAAATATTTGAAAGCTGAGAGTGTGTTTCGCCTCTCGGATAATAAATATTTGAACTTTGGTAGTAGTATATAGGAATCACAGCGGTTCAGTAGTTCAATTTTAGTTTAAAAAAGGGCATTTTTTGGGAAAAAGGGGATTAAAAGAGTATTTCAATTATTATTCAAAACTTTTTATATCACTTATTAGCAATAAATTTTCTAGTCATTTTCCACTGATAAAAGTACATCAGGAAAAGAATCGAGATCAAAAATGTTTAAATATATTAAAAGCGGAATTTACAAGTGTTTATGTTGGATTTCAAATAATCTATTCTTATCAGGAGATTTTACTTTTTGTTGAAAGTTGATTCTTTTCGGTTGAAAGTTAAATTATTTTTTTGAAAATTCAACAGTTTTGCTAATAAGTCATCCATTTTTTCTTAAACATTCAACTATTTTATTGAAATTTAACTTTTTGAAAACGTACATGTTCGAGCTCAAAAATTTGGTTGAAAAATCAATTCATTGATTGAAAATTCGTGTTTTTGAATGAAGCTAAGTAGTTTTGATTTAAAGTAAAATCTTTTTTGGATGGAAGTTTTTTTAATCGCTTGAAAATTTAATTTGTTCTTGAAAAGTAAACAATTTCGTTAAAAAATCATGCTTTTTGGTTGGGATTTAACTGTTTTTATATATATTTATATAAAAAAATTATTTTTTTTTTTCTTAAAAATGTATCTCTCTATTTGAAAGTATAACTATTTTGTTGAAAATTTATCTTTTTGGCTTAAAAATTCATTAAATTAGGTTTAAATATTTTTTCTTTCATGCCTAAAAAAAAAATTCAGTTGAAAATTCAACTGTTTTATGGAATGTTTTGTCTTTTTTGTCGTTAAAATGTCAACTATTACATTTTTCGTTGATAATTCATATTTCATGTTTGAAAATGTTATTAATTGGTTTTGAATTTTATGCTTTTGTTGAAAAATCAACAAGTTCGTTTAAAATTCATTCTTTTTGATTGAAAGTATTTATTTGAAAATTAGATTTTGTTTGACAATTAATTTTTTTTTTGAAAATTCAACTAATTGGTTAAAAGTTGGACTGCTGTTTTAAAAATTTTATTTTTTGGGTCCAAGATTCATTGCTTTTTTTGAAAAAACAACTTTTTTGTAGAACATTAATATTCTGGGTTAAAAACTAACTTTTAATCTTAAATTTTTCAAATTTAAGTGGAAAGAAGGGGGTTTCTATGGATGTGAGTGAATGAAACGTTTCACTGAAACCTTGAAAGTTTGTGAAAGAAATAATCGTTTCATTAGATCCGAGTTTCATAAAAGTTCGAAAGTTTCACAATATATTAAATACAATTTAAATGGCTTTAAATTCCTAAAATTCCATGTAGAAATGTTGAATTTTCAACGAAATAGCAGAATTTTTAATAAAGTAGTTTCATTTTGTAACGAAGAAATGAATTTTCATCTAAAATTATAAATCTTCAAAAAAAAATTTATTTTGAACAAAGCACTTCATCTTTTTTCTGAATGGTCGAATGGAATCGGTTAAATTTTTTACCAATTTTAATCAGTTGATCAAAGCAGTAAGTAATATTAAAACCAAATTATTGAATTTTCAAACCAAGCAAGACGCATTTTACACAAATCATTCCAATTTTGTTTTATACCAGAAGAGACCCCAATTTTCAATAAAATTAATGAATTTTCAACGAAACAGTTGAATCTTGAACTAAAAAAGTTCAATTATTCTGGAATAGTTTAATTTGCGGTGAAAAAAAATGAGCAATAAAAAATGAATTTTTAACTTTTATGATAAATTTTCAAATGGAATAATGAAATTTGTTGTAAAAAAACATTTAACAAGAAAAAGGCGATTTTCTAAATGAAATAGTAAAATTTTCAAACAAGGAGATGAATTTCTAACAGAGTATTTACTCTTTTAACCAAGCAGTTGAATGTTTAAAAGAAGTAGATTCTCAAGAAAAAATGTAATAGTTTACATTTTGATCAAAAAATATTTTAATTTTTATAAAGAAACAGTTGAATTTTCAACCAAGTAATTTTACATTTGGAAGCAGAAAAGATAAATTTATCAAAAAGACGACGAATATTGAACACAATTGATGAATCCTGAATCAAAAAATTATTTTTGACCAATAAAGATAAGCTTCTACCAAGAAAGGAGATTTTTGTTAAAAAAAAAGTAAAAATATACATTTCTGTTGAATTTTCAAGTGAAAAAGGACGAATTTTCTAGAAATCAGTTGAATTTTTAATCAAAACAAGCTCATTTTTAACCCAATGGTTGAATTTTCAACTTAAAAAATTAATTTTCAACGAAAATAAGAAATATTTGAAATTTATTTATTGAGTTCTATTATTAGGATATATAGGATTCCATATATGAAATAAATAAGAATTTTTATTTATTTTTAATAATTTAAAAACATTAGCTTAGAAAAATGGAAGTTTTACTTAGAAAATAAAGTTAACTTTCCTCTGCACACTTTTTTTATTTTCTGTTACATGTTTTCTAAAGTTAAACAATTAAAAATAATTCATCTCTTTTGGTAGAAATTTCATTTTTTTGTGTTATAAATAGCATTTTTTCGTTAAAAATTAATCTGTTTTGACTTGAAAATTTAACAATAATTTGGTTGACATTTTTTTATTTATTGCCTGAAAAATTGTTTTGGTTGAAAAAACAACCATTTTGTTAAAATTTAGTCTTTTGTATGATGATAATTTTTTGTATATTCAAATATTGTTTGGATGAAATCAACTTTTTTGTTACGAATTTGTCCTTTCGGCTTTAAAATGCAACAATTTGATTGACATTCTTTGTTCCCGTCTGAAAAAATTTTGTCAGTTGAAAATTAATTTTTTGTTTGTTTGTTAAGTTTGTTGTCTTTTTTGGGTGGATAATGTATGAGATTCGATATAGGAAAATATTGAATTCGGCAATCAATAAATAGGAATTTGGCTTTATTTTTAATAATTTGAAAATATTAGCTTAAAAAATTGTAAATTGTTTTGGATTACATTTTGTTGAAAATTCAACAATTAAAAAAACTTTTTTAGTAAAAAATACACATTTTTGGTTAAAAAATAATATATTTTGGCTTGAAAATTCAACAATAATTTAGTTGACATTTTTTTTCACTGAAAAATTATTTTTTGGTTTAAAAATCACCTATTTTGTTAAAAGTACTTTTTCACATGAATATAATTATTTTACATTTTAAATTTAAATTTAAATTATGTAATTATTTTGTTGTGAAATCAACAATTTCTTTTAAAATTCATCATTTTTGTTGAAATTTCAACAGTTTGATGAAATTTTTTTCTTTCTTGGCTGAAGATTCTTTTTTGATTGTATAATAAATTACTTTGTTTAAAATTGATCCTTTAGCTTCAAAATACAACAATTTGGTTGACATTTTTTTTTCTTTCTTGTATGAAAACAAATTTTCAGTTGAAAATTCAACGTTATTATTGATTTTTTTTGTCTTTTTGAGGTAAAATATCAACTATTACATTTTTCGTTGACAATTCATTATTATGATAAGTGAGATTAATTTTTAATAATTCATAAATCTTAGCTTAGGAACTCGAATCCTGTTGATACATGATTCAATATTTATAATAATTTATTTGATACTGAAGAGCATTTTTAAATATTTTTTGAATGATTTCGCATCAATATTTGAAGCTTTTCAACCCTAGGGATTAGGTAATAAAATAGGGACGCACTGTGATCCCTCTATTGTTGTATTAAAATAGTGAATATTAGAACAGACACCGGAGATTGTTTGAATAAAAATCGCAGCAAAGATTTTTTTTTTTTGAATTAACCGAGTACCTGCCCGGTATGTTTAGATACACACGAGTCAAGGGGAAGTGCAAACCCTCGCCGAGGTGACCGGCGGAGATGGCAGCGTATCCGTGGACTTGAACAGCGTGACGGAAGCGACCTTGGGCCAGGATGGGCAAATAATCCTCACCGGCGAAGACGGACATGGTAAAACAGTTTTCTATAGGCTCTGCTCCGTCGCCGGCCAGGAACTCCTGGAGCAGTGATTCATTCGTTCCTTACTATATAGTTGGACTCTTCCTTACGCTATTTTTTTTTCTTTTTATTTTGCATGTTCTTTTTGTTTTCGTGGCAAAAAAAAAAACAAACAACTTTTTTTTTGCGTGAGAGAGAAAGAACGAAAGAGGAAGGAAAGAATGAGAAGGCGAATGGTAGTTTTTGAGAGGCCTTAAGAATCCACGATAAATGAAGTAGGAAAAGAAAAAGAGAAAAAAACGCGAGTTCCTATTTTTCACACACTCCCCGCCCCTACCTCCCTCCCCCTCCCATGAAAATGGAAATATGTAAATATTGTTGTTGCTAATTTCATCTGTGTGATGCACATTGTGTAGAATTGTAGATTAAGTGTAGACTAATTTAAAAATGATTTTTCAAGTCCTTTCAATAATATTTGTACGGATTCTCTTGTAGGACATTTTTTTTGTTTTGTTAGTATTTTAGCTGTAAGAAATTGACTGTCGATTCTTGGGATGTCTTTGGATTGATTGAAGTTGATTTTAAAAATGTCAAGTGTCAAAAATAATTGAAAAATCTCTTCTAAGATCCCAGTATATTAAATGGAACATTTTGAGGGAATCGACATGTCTCGAAATATTTGTGAACTCCTCATTCTCTCAGAAACTCAGAACTCACAAGTTGCAGTGCCAAAGACGAGTTCTCGAACAATATTATATTGTATTGTTTTTATTTGTAGAGAGTTGTAATTTATAATTTATCGTTTGTAATTTGACAACTTGTAAATTGCCTTGATTATTCCTCTCAGTCTAGTAGTTACGCCTTTATTTTTTTTATTTTACTTTTCTTTTTTCTATTTTCTATTTTAATTTTTGCAAACTCTGTGCACGTGTCTCGGGATTGACCGATTCAATTTTTTACGAACACGAAATTTTATTGTTGATTGGAAAATGTCGTCGTTTACTACTCGGAAAATGTGTTTTGCGAAAAATTTAGCACCTAAAATTGAGTGGATTCTTAAAGCCGACCCTGGTGAAACGATTTCTCTGAAATATTCACCGAGTTTCTCTAACTTTGGATACATGGAAAAGTGGCAATCAAAAGTGAGAGAGAAAATAGCTGAGTTTTCAGAGAAATAAAGGTTCGGTAAATTTTGTATAAATTTCTGAAGAAATTATTGAAAACTGCTGCAAGAAAGCAGCTTGTTTGAGATGAATTTAGGATTTTCGATATTGAGAATGGAAAAAGTGTTTCGAGGGTGAGAGAATTTTGGAAAAGTTTGAGAGAAATTTTTTCACCAGGGATACGCGAGATAAGCGAAGATCACGAAAATCTGTAGCTGTTTTACTATTATTATTATTATTATTATTATTATTATTACTATTATTATTATTATTATAACATCACCAATATCGATAAGATTATGATCGATCTTACATGAGCACAAAGAAATAAAAACCACTGTACATAGAGTATTCTTTGTTGATGCTTTTTTACTTTTTTCAATTTTCATTTCTTTCCAAGGGGGGGGCAGAATTCGGTAGAATTTTAATGAGGTTTCTGAAAATTTTAGAAATTTAGTTTCCACCTTTTTTGTCCGATTTCTGCCTTTCTACTTCTATTTCCGGATTTCTATTTTAAAAAGCGAGAATTTGTCAGTAAAAAAATATATTTAGGTTTTCATTAATTCGTCCAAGTCATTTAGGGGGAGGTTCTTTTTATATTTGAAAAATTCCAATCGCTCTTTTTTGTCTAACCTGGTGAAAACATTTCTCTGCAATTTTGAGAACAAAGTTTTGATTGGCGGACATTTGTTTCTCCAAAAATTTACTTTTAACTGTGTTTTGAAAGAATCTTTTTTTTTAAATTTTTGGTAGGTCTGTGGAATCGACAAGACCGACTACAGAGAAATTTTTTCACTTGGATGTTATGTTGTTTTGTTTTTTTTAAGTATCATTTACCAGCACGTTTGTTCGTATTTTAGTTATTTTAGTTTTTTTTTAGAGATTTATCCTCTTTAGTTTAAAATTTTACGGAATTTTAATAATTGATTTCCTTGATCTTTAAACTTGAAATATCAAAGTTTTCTTCATTTGTACCATTTTTTTAAATTTATGGACGAAGAGAATCAAAATTTTATTTTTATTCTAATTCGATTATTCCGCCTGTGAAGTCAATTGAGCTTAGAAACTTCTTATGTAAATATAAGTCTATATATATTTTTAGTGATATTTTATGGATATTCCAAGATTTAAACACTGTAATTTAAATTTAATTTCTTATTTTCAAACAAAGTCTTGTCCAAATTTAAATTTGAACGCTAAATTTTCGTGTGCTACAAATTTGAACGCTTTAGAATTATATTTTCGAAATGCTTAAATTAGAACTTTTTCCAAATTCGTAAACGAAAATTTAAACGTCTTTCATTTTTAGATGTCCTATTTAATAGAAATTTTTCGAATTGAACCTTTAATTGGGACGCTTATACATTTCTTGGGTGTTTTCAAATTATAAGCTTTTGAAATTGAAAAAATTAGAATTAAAGGCGTTTAAAATTTAATAATTTTTAAGTTTATGCGTTTAGATTAAAGAATTTTGAATTGAGTCCTAAAAATTGAATAATTTTAGCCTGAAATGCTCAAAATAAACAATTTGATTGGCCCATAGTAGAAATTTATAACGTCCTAACCAGAAAAATAATAAATTCTTTTCTAAGATTTGACCGTAGCCATTCTTTTCTAAGATTTGACCGTAGCCACTCTCAGGGTATCTAGCAGACCGGGAAATCGGGAAACCCCCCAAAAATTTTATTTAGGATTGGGAATAATTTTGTTCTTTTATCGCAAAATCGACTTTATTTGTACATTATCTTTTTTTTATTGTTTAGCTGAAAATCAGAGAGAATTTAAATAAAATCTAGTATAGATTAGGCGTCCCAGTAATCATAATGCCAATTTTTGTGTGCTTTTTAGTTAATTTGAATGCTACAAAATAAATGTGTTTTATCATTTAAATGTTGCTTTTAAAATATTTTTTAACAATATATTCAAATTATATCAAAATTGCTACAAAATAGTTGGAAAAATTTAAAGACATCTCATCTTTAGGAAAATAATAGTAAAAATCAAATTAATATATTTAAAATAAATCAGCCCAAAAAACATAAAAAGTTTTTAAACATTTTTGTTTCAAATTGGAGTATTTTGTACCATGCAAGAAAAAATGTTCACATGAATAATCGTGAATACATTTTCTTTCTTGAAAAAAACATCGCAGGAAATATTCTTCGATCCTGAAGCTTCACCTCTTCTCGATTCCACTCGAACCACTCCTTATTTTTCTCTCTCTAAAACTGTCTTCCTTTCCAAATAAAAATCCCCCCCACAAAAAAAACAATTGGACAGAAGCGAGGACACTCCTTTCGGTGTTTCAGGCTATCCAGTCTCAGTCTCGGGTGTCATCACAGTACCAGTTTCGGCCAGTATGTACCAGACAATGGTGGCAAACATTCAGAGCGACGGTACCATGCAAGTAGTGCCCCAAATGGTTCAGATTCCAAAACAAGAACCAGGAAATGGGGAAGCGAGCATCGAGGCTGTCACCATTCAGGGTGGCCACCCCATGACCATGATAAACGCAAATGGAGAACACCAGGTTCTCCAGGTCATCTCCCTCAAGGACGCCAACGCGCTCACCAAAGCCATGCAGGGTGAAATCGTCAAAGACGAAGACAGTCAGCAACAGCAAACCGTCTCCAGTCCCGAGTAAATCAATCCAAAGCTTCGAGTCAATAACCTTTTAACGCACTTGCAACGTTTTCTAGTTTATCTGGGCGATGCCCGTCTTTATTTAGTGTCTTTGGGGGGGGGGGGGGGTTTACCTTTGAAAGGTCGGCTATAAATTACCACTTTTTTCCCAGTAATATGGATCTGGAAACTTGAGGGTGCCACTGTCGAAGAAATAAAGATGGCCGGCATAAAGCAGCTGATTTTCGAATAGATCTAAAAACGACTATTTTGCCTCCTTGTTTCTGAAAGTTTACATTTTTATGCATAAAATAAAAATGCTACATTAGTTATTAATATATTTTTTTATTAAACTTTTTTTTAAATGAATTTTAAGTAGAGGCTTTTGTTTTGGTGATTAAAAATCATCTACTTATGTCGGCCATGTTTATCTTGTCGACTCACGCGCCCTCAAGATTTGAGGTCCCGATGACAACAATTTTCTAGTAAATGTGCCATAGTAGTGTGATAATTTAATTAGGTCTTTTGATTTAATTAAGTTTTATATGATTGTTATATATATATATATATATCTAAGTATTATTTAGTTTTTTTTAATTCGTTTCCTGAGCGATTTTACGGATTTTTTTTATTGGGATGGAGATCAAGTATTGATTTGCATGGATTGTGGATTCTGTTTATTTTTTATTTTTATTAAATTTGGAAATTGAATATTATTTGTGTTTTATTTTATTTTTTTTTCGTTTTTAGGACTTTTTTTAAGAGCTTTCCTTTTGTGAGTTGCAGTCAATATTTTTAGGAGTTTCAAAAATCTGGGGTTCAGCTTTTCGAATTTAAAAGAAATTTAATTTTAATTCTTGTGAATTTTATTAGTGAAATAAAAATGCCGAATTTTATAATTCCCAAATAAAAAATTCCTGAATTGGAAAATTCCCGAATAGTTTATAATACTACAGAATTATAAAATACCCGTACTAGTAAATTCCCGAATTTAAACAATTGACCATTTTTGTTTGTAAAAATTATTTGTTTATTAAAAATACAATAATTAAATATATTTAATGTGTAAAGTTTTTAAAGTTATTGTTTGAATTAAAAATAATAATTGAAAAAAAATGTTTCTGCATAAAATTTCTTTCAATTTTATAGATAGATAGATAGAAAAAAATTCGGGAATTTTCAAATTCGGTAATATTATAAATTGTTCGGGAATTTCCCAATTCGTGAATTTTATTATTCGGGATTTTTCAGTTGTCCCAGTTATTTTTGCAGAGAAAAAAAACTCTAAAATTCTACTGTTTCCAATTTTAAAAGTTAACGTTTTTATAGCTGAAATAACTAAAACAATTTTTTTAATGAAAACATTTTCAAAAGAAATAAGTATATTTGGATAATAATAGCATATTTTTTAAAATGTCCTTCAAAGAAAAGCCACGATTAATTAAAATTTAACGATATTATAAAATTCTAAAATTTAAATTACATAGGAATCCTGAAGAATAAAATTCCTGAAAGATAATTGCCGAATTTAAACAATTAAATATTAAATATTATTTATTTATCAAAAATAATATAATCAAATATTTTTATCAAATACATTTTTTTAATGTTTAAAGTTTAAAAAAAAATAATTTTTTGACTTTAAAATAACAAAAATTGTATAATAAGTAAACTTAAAAACACGGGTTCTTCGAACGAAAATAGATCTTATAGATAATAATTTTTATGTTTAGTTTAAGTTGACCCCACCACCCCCCCCCCCCCCCACCCCTCCTCCACTACAGC
>JAAAKG020103160.1:1276-15790 GCA_010014905.2 Druon quercuslanigerum | reverse complement strand
TAAATTCATATGTTTTGTTAAAAATGCGCACTTTTTATAATTAATTTTTGTAACTTAAAATGTAATTATTCCATTTTTTACAAAAACTGATATTTTCTGGTAAAAAAATTAATGTATTTTGGGAAAAATCAATTAAAAAATAATAAAAAAATGCACTATTTTGGTCGTAAATTAATTTTTTTGATAAAAGTTTATAGTTTAGGACTAAAAATTCAGCTATTTTGTAGAAAAATTAAAAAATCAAGTAAAAAACTCAACTATTTTGTTGAAAATTTGATTATTTTGTTTAAAATGCAACGATTTGAAAATTTAACTATTTACATGGAACTTTTTTTTTGTTCAAAATTATTCTTTTATCTGATTTTATCTGATTCAATAACTTTGTTTAAAATTAATTTTCTCAAGAGCACATTTAACTATTTTATTTTTGGTTAAAAATTTATCTGTTTTAGTTAACAATTTAAGTATTTCATTCCAAATTAATGTTTCATGATTGAAAATAAACCCTTTTGTGAAAAATTCGTTTATTAACGTAGAAAATTAATATTGTTTGTTGCATTCATATGTTTGGTAGAAGTTTAAACTATGTCATTAAAAAGTTTTCTGTTTTATTGAATTCCATGGGTGGATAATTTTTTTAATTTATATTTTTTTTAATGCAAAATTAATTTTTTATTTGAAAATTTGACTATTTGTGGGTGAATTTTTTTTTGGTAAAAATTCACCTTTTTGCAGAATATTAATCTTCTCTGTAAAAAATAATCTTCGTGGTTGAAAGTTTATTATTGTATTACAAAATTTCAGCTATTTGGAAAAAAGTTAAACTATTTTATTGACATTTTTGTTTTATTGAAAATTATTCTTTTTTTTTTTGGTTGAAATATTAACTATTACATTTTTCATAGAGAATTCATCTTTTTTTTTATTAAAATTAAACTACTTTGGTAAAAACTCTTTTTTTGGTTAAAGATTCGTCCTTCGTGGTAAAAAAAATATCGTTCTGCTTTGAAAATTTATCTCTCATGGTTGAAAATAAACTTTTTGGTCTAAAATTAAACTTTTACAGTTAAAAATTCAACTGTCTTCTAAAAAATTACGTGGCATTGACACTTCCCATAAAATCCCATAAAACACCTTTCAACCCTTTTTGTCTCATTAAATTCTGCAATCATTGATGCCAGTATGGTGGAACTTACTTTTTAAGTACCGATTCTTTTTTAGAGAAGATTATTTTTAATCGGCATTCGGATCTATAATATGTATTATTGTTTGGAAAATATGTTTTTTAGTTAAAATTCAAATATTTGGTTAAAGATTTATCTTGGTAGAAAATTAAGCTTCTGAGTAAAAAATAATTCTTCTTGGTTCAATTTTTATCTTTGCAGGTTAAAAGTTCCACTATTTCGTAAAAAGTTAAACTATTTTTTTGATAGTTTAATTATTTTCTGAAAAATTCAAATATTTTGTTAATTTTCTGCTTAAAATATCAACTAACACATTTTTTATTGCAAATTCATGTTTTCATTGAATTTGAACTCTTTCTGAATCATTCTTTTCTATTTTTGTTAAATATTTATCATTTCAACTTTTTTTCTGAAAATTAAACAGTTTTCTTCAAAATTCGCCTGTCTGGATTCAAAATGGATTCATCTCTATGGTATGAACGCGACATTGAAATTTCCCATAAAATCCCATAAAACACCATTTAACAATTTCTGTTCGATTAAATTCTACATTCATTGAATCCAGTATGGTGGGACTTACTTTTCCCATAAAATCCCATGAAACACCGTTGAACCATTTTTGTTAGAATAAATTCTGCAATCATTGATGCCAGTATGGTGGGACTTACTTTTAGATTTCCGACTCTTTTGCACAGAAGATTTTTTTAATTAGAAGTAGGGTCTATAATATGTATTATTATTTGGAAAATTCATTTTTTAGTTAATATTCAAATATTTGATTAGAAATTTATCTTGGTAGTTTTTGGTCGAAAGTGAAACTGTTAAACTTAAAAATTCAACTGTCTTCTAAAAACTTTATCTCTTTAGTTTGAACGTGACATTGCAATTTCCCATAAAATCCCATAAAACACCATTCAACAATTCCTGTCAGGTTAAATTCTGAAATCATTGATGCCAGTATGGTGGGACTTACTTTCCCATAAAATCCCATTAAACGTCGTTCAACCATTTCTGATAGGTTAAATTTTTCAATCATTGATGCCAGTATGGTGGGACTTACTTTTAGATTTTCGTTTCTTTTGTACAGAAGATTTTTAAATTGGAATTCGGCTCTATAATATATATTATTGTTTTGCAATGATCTGTTTTAGTTAAAATTCAAATGTTTGTTTAAAAATTTCTCTTAGTAGAAAATTTGGCTTTAATTTGGAACTACTCTGATAAAAATACAACTAAAAAAATTTCAGTCAATAACATTGGTCCCTCTGAATTTTTTTGGATTTGTTGAGTCTCCAGTGAAGCAGGAAGCAGCCATCGATAATTAATACCTGTTTTCGTTTCGGCCAGTGGGTCCTAATTGAGGACTGCAATTAGTTCCGCACGATGTGGTCGCACCTTGATCTCAGTCCCATGTGTCGGGGCGTTTCTAATGGCAATTCAATGCCAATTGAATGGCACGATTGCGGTCGTAAAGAAATAGCCGGTGTATCCGGGTAACACCAATTCGAACCCGAAAATTCTTTCCAGCACATGGGGCCCCATAAAAAGCCTTTAAATTAAATTAATTAAATTAATTAAATTAAATTCTGCAATCATTGATGCCAGTATGGTGGGACTTACTTTTCGATTTCCAATGCTTTCGTGGCGAAGCTTTTTAATTAGCGTTATGGTCGATAGTATTTATTTATTTATTTTTTTTTTTTTAAATGACTGCAATTGATATAAGTTTTTATCTTATTTTTAAGAAAGACAAAAATAAATGTTGTTTCGGCCACGGATCGGGAGCAAACAATTGATTTTCAGAAGACAATTACTGTCGAATTTTTAGTTTTTTCAAAATGAAAGCTAATAAAATTTCACAATCGAACTTTAATGGCCAATTTTTTAATTTTTTTATTTACTATTCAAAGGAAAACAATTTGGCTTTTGAAATATACCGGTTAAAAAAAATGTTTTAATTTAATTGTTTCACGCTAAATTTGAAAAATTTATGAATAAAAAGAGGTTAATAGTTAAATTAATTAAAGTTATTAAATAATTTGTTATTTCAAATGAAATTTTTATAAACACATATCCATATCAGGTATTTTTTATGGAATCACATAAGTTTTTTTCTATGGAATCAATAATTTATTACTAAGGAATAAAACCTAAGTGTCATATTTTGTCACGATATAATTGTTAAAAATTGTTTAAACTACTTTAATTAACAAATGCACAATTTGGCTATTTTTTGTGATACAAACTTGATTTTTTCGATGGAATTACCTGTAAATAACTAAATTCAAAATATTTAAAACATTTTAATGACAGTAAACAATTTCTTATTGCAAACAATATTTTTTTTTTTAATTAGTATCATTTTATATATTTATAAGTAAAACATCGTTTTTTACGGAATTAATAGCCAGTTATTAAACAATGATTTTGTTGCTATAATTTGATAACATTCAATAATTGTTTAACCGATATTAATTAAAAAAATCTCTTATTTGTCTATTTTTCAGAATTTAAACTTGTTTTTTTTGTATGTAATCAACTGTTCATAACACATTTTTAACTTTTTTTGATAGTTCGATAAGGATCCACTATTTTTATTTTTAATAACAATGTGATAAACATATTTTTTCGGCTAATGCATTTCTTCACGAAAATTTTTTCTCTTGTGGAATATAATTCAAATTATCTATCAATAATTCCCTGCCATAAATTTATAAAGATTGATGAATTATTTATTTATTTATTATTGCTAAATAACTGGCTATTAATTCCGTGAAAAATCAGTACTTTATTTATAAACATATAAAATGATAAAAATTTGTTTAAATAATTGTTATTTATTTTAATAAAATGTTTACTCTAAACAAAATGTTCTTACAAATTTATAAGTTAGTTATTTACACTTAATTGCATCGAAAAAATCAAATTTGTAACTCCACAAATAGCCAAATAGTGCATTTGTTGATTAAGGGAGTTTAAACAATTAATAACTTTTATTTGGTAACTAAAGATTATACTTAAGTTTTATTTTCAAGTAATATGTGATCGATGCCATAGAAAACAAATTTCTTTATTCCATCAAAAATACCTGATATGGATATTTGTTTATAAAAATTGCTTTTAAAATAACAAATTATTTAGTAACTTTTATTAATTCAAGTAAAAGACTCTTTTTGTCCATAAATTGTTCAAATTTAGTGCGAATCAAGTGACGAATCACCGACAATCCCCACTAGACCATTTTTATTCACTTATTTGTTTATAACAAATTTAATAAATTTTTAAACAATTTGCATTGCTATTAGACATCTTTTTTGTATAGTTGTTTTTAGTTTTCTAGGTATTTTTAATTGAAGCAAAGAATTTTACAAAAACTGGTATACTTCAAAAGTCATAATTAATTTTTCTTTTTCGTTTTTAAATAAACAAAAAAGTATACGAAATAAACTTTAAAAAAAAGATTTAAAATTTTGTACAAAACTTAGATGTTTAAAGATTGTTTGAAAATTTTTCTATTTCTTAAATTTAAAATCTGTTTTTCATGAAAATTTCTTAAATAACAAAATTT
Organism: Druon quercuslanigerum; assembly: GCA_010014905.2. Taxonomy (NCBI): domain Eukaryota; kingdom Metazoa; phylum Arthropoda; class Insecta; order Hymenoptera; family Cynipidae; genus Druon; species Druon quercuslanigerum. Next base: position 11,038 of record JAAAKG020103160.1, on the reverse strand, counting down.
TTAAAGAAGAGTTTAGTGAAGTGAAAAATCGTTTTTCTTTCGATCATAGGAATCAGAAAATTACGAAGAATAAGTTTAAAATTCTCTTTTTTATTATTATTTATTTCTTATAATTTCATAAAAATAATAATAATTCCTTATCACCTTAATGCTGTCCATACGGGACCAATAGTTCTTAAGCTAACTATTCTGTTAAAAATTTCATTATTTTGTAGAAAATACAACTTTTTACATACATTTTGGTTTAAAATTCAAGGCTTCAATAAAATGTATTTATTTTGTATAAAATTCGTCTTTTTGGCAGAAAATTTCTTATTGGTTCGAAAATTCATCATTTTAATTCAAATTCAACTGCTTCATTGAAAATTAATCTGCTTCTTTTGAGTTTTAACTATTTTATGAAAAGTTAATTATTTTTATAAAATACAACTATTTTAGTTGAAAATAAATTTTTGAAATAGAGACCTAACTATTCCATTTTTAGTTAAAATTTATATTTTTTTATTTGAAATTTAACGATTCATTGAAAACTAATCTGCTTGGGTTGAGTTTTAACTATTTTATTGAAAATTTCATTATTTTGCAGAAAATACAAATATTTTGGTTGAAAATCACTTTTTTAAATTGAGACCTAATCATTTAATTTTTAGTTTTAATCTTTTTTTGTTTAAAATTCAACGAATCAATTAAAATTTATTTATCTTGTTTAAAATTTGTCTTTTTGGCAGAAAATGACTTTTTGGTTCGAAAATTTATCATTTTGATTCAAAATACAAATGCTATATTGAAAATTAAGTTTTTAAATAGATACTTAATTATTTAATTTTTAGTTAACAATTTAACTTTTTTGGTTAAAAATTCAACGATTTAATTAAAAATTCATTTAATTTGTTGACAATTCATCTTTCTGAGAGAAAATTAATTTTTGGTTCGAAAATTCATCATTTTGATTGAAAATACAAATGCCTTATACAAATTATTCTGCTTTGCTTGAGGTTTTGAATATTTTATTGAAAATTTCATTATTTTGTAGAAAATAAAACTATTTTCGTTGCAAATCAATTTTTATAATAGAGACTTAATTATTCCATTTTTAGTTAAAAAATATCTTTTTTGGTTTAAAATTCAACGAATCAATTAAAATTTATTTCTTTCGATTAAAATTCGTCTTTTTGGAAGAAAATGACTTTTGGTTCGAAAATTTATCATTTTGATTCAAAATACAAATGCTATGTTGAAAATTAGGTTTTTAAATAGATACCTAATTATCCCATTTTTAGTTACAAATTTATCTTTTTTTGGTTTAAAAGTAAACGATTCAATTAAAAATTAATTTATTTTGTTGGAAATTCATCTTTTTGGCAGAAAACTAATTTTTGGTTCAAAAATTCATCATTTTGGTTCAAAATACAAATGCTTCACTAAAAATTAATCTGCTTTGGTTGACGTTTAAACCATTTTATTGAAAATTTCATTATTTTGTAGAAAATACTACTATTTTGGTTGAAAATCGATTTTTTAAATAGAGACTTTTTTATTCAATTTTTAGTTAAAAATGTATCGTTTTTTTTTTGTTTAAAATTCGACGATTCAATTAAAAATTCATTTCTTTTGTTAAAAATTCATCTTTTTGGTAGAAAATTACTTTTTGTTTCGAAAATTCATCATTTTGATTCAAAATTCAAGTGATTGATTGAAAATTAATCGGCTTTGGTTGAGTTTTAACTATTTTATTGAAAATTTCATTTTATCATTCCATTTTTAGTCAAAAAAGATCTTTTTTGGTTTGAAATTTAAAGAATAAATTAAAATTTATTTATTTTGTTTAAAATTTGGCTTTTTTGCAGAAAATTACTTTTTGGTTCGAAAATTCATCACTTTGATTCAAAATAAAAATTCTTCACTAAAAATTAATCTGCTTTGATTGAGGTTTTAACTATTTTATTGAAAACTTTATTATTTTGTAGAAAATACAACTATTTTGGTTAAAATCGATTTTTAAATAGAGACTTAATTATTTCATTTTTAGTTAAAAATTTTTTTTTTTTTTTTTAAATTCAACGATTTAATAAAAATTTATTTATGTTGTTTAAAAGTCATCTTTTTGCTAGAAAATTAATTTTGGCTAAAAAATGTACCATTTTGATTAAAAATTCAACTGCTTCATTGAAAATTAATCTTCTTAGTTTGAGGACTCAACTATTTTTCGAAAATTCGCATTTTTGTAGTATTTTAACTGTTTTTAAATGAACCAAAAAAATACTTTTTTTTAATAATAACTTTTTCATGTTTTGATAACAAATTAATTTTCATGGTTGGAGAATCAATGACTTTTTAATAATATGAGCTTCTTTTTAAAAAAAATGCATTTCTTTTTTTTATATGCATTATTATCAGAGATAAGTTTTCCATCCAAAAAGGCGATTTTTCAACAATAATTAAATTAATGTTTAAAAATTGTTAAATCTTAAAAAAATATATTTTTTTCAAAAAAATTAGCATTAAATCCACAAAGTCGATTATCGAACAATAATGAAATTAATTTTTTAAACAAACAGTTGTATTAAAATGAAAATAGTTGAAATTTCAAGCAAAAAATAATATGTAATAAGAATTTTTACCAAAAAAGGATGACTTTAACAAATTATTTGAATTCTTATCTTACAAATATTTTCAATCAAAAGGTCAATTTAAAAAAAATCAAATAAAACAAAAAAAGTTACATTTTCAAGCAAATAAGACAACATTTTAAATGACGGTTTAATTTTCAATATTGAAAGTTGAACTTTTAACAGAAAATATAATTTTTAATAAAAAAGATAATTTTTAAAGAAAAAATGTGAATTTCCTATTATAAACGATTAATTTTCTACCAAAAGACAAATTTTTGGGCAGTTGGATTAGGCAACATTGAAAAAAAATTTTTTTAACAAATTATTGGAATCCTCCATAAAATAAATCAATTTTCAACCAAGGCAGATAAATTCCTTAAACAAGTATTTTAATTTTTAACTATAAAATATATTTTTGTACCAAAAATGGAGTCATTAAATTTTCAGTTTAAAACATTAATTTTCAACAACAGAAAAGTAATTTTTATCCAATTTAATTTTTTTTTTAATACAAGTTTTTAACCTAATAATTGTATTCACACATAAAAAGATAATTTTTTATTAAAGTAGATTAATTTTCCCACCAAACATTGAATAGTCAAATTTCCATATAAAAAAATTTTTTAAGCAAAAAATAACATATATATTCAAAAGCAAGAAAATTAATTTGTTATTAAACAGTTGCAATAACAAACAAATTGTTTAAATATAAAGCAAAAATTTAAACATTTTTATTCTTAAAAAAGATGACTTTTTTGCCATAAACGATGGTTTTTTTTACCAAAAGGAAGAATTTTTACCGAAAGGAAGAATTTTTAACAAAACTGTGGAGTTTTTTACTAGAAAAAATAAATTAATAACAATTGTTTAATTTTTACCATGAGAAGGGGGGTTTTTAAACAAATTATCGAATTTTCAAACAAAAAAAAATAAAATTTTACCAAAAACAGACGAATTTTCAAATAAAAAAGACAAATTTTTATGGTGAAAATTAAATTTTTAATTTACAAAGTCAAGTTTGCGACAAAAATTTTCATGGTTAACCAAAAAATACAGTTTTTTTTACCATGAACGATGAATTTTTTATTAAAAGATAAATTTTTAACGAGTTGGATTAAACGACCAATTAATTTTTCAAGCAACTCTTTAAATAACTACTAAAACGTTAATTTTTCTACTCACATACGAAAAATAAATTTTTAACTAAAAATAGAATAGGTGCATTTTTGTAAAAAAAAATTAATCTTAAACCCAAAAAAAACACGAATATTCAGAACCAAACAAATTAATTTTTAGCCAAATAGTTAAAATTTCAAACAAAGAAAAAAAGAATAATTAACCAAGAAAGTCGAATTTTCGTTCATAAGCGATCAATTTGCTAACAAAAAACAAATTTTTAACTGGTTAGATTTAACAAAAAAAATTAATTTTTACTAAAATATCCTCAAGAAATAATTGAATTTCAAATAAAATAGTTTTAAACCTAAGCTTTTGAAACAAATAAAACTGTTTTAGAATTGTGCATTTAAAACTATAAATTTAAATTAAAAATATAGAATTCTTAAAGATTGTGATTTTTTTACTGCAAATGTGATTTATGTCCAAAAAAGCAGTGTCATTTTTCCTGTTTAAAATCAGAGAATTTAAAATATAATAAACCTTAAATATTTAATTATTTTAAAAACCTGAAAATTGATATGCTTTTTTTTTATTGTAAACTTTTAAAATTAATAAATTTAGACTTGAAGCGTTAAAAATTAAACAATTTTCAACAGAGTTTAAAAAGTTAAACATTCTTAAATTAGGATCTAAAAATAACTTCATTAAAATTATTACTTTTTCAACTAAACTGCAGGATTTGTAAAATTCAATAAAAAAAGCGGTTAATCGGCTCAAGGTTACATGTTAAACATTAAATATTTTACGATCGCGAATGTGATAATTTCCGCAATTCAGGTGATTAATGCTTTACCCGAGTATTTGTTTTGATAATTTACTCGTTTTAGCACTTTTATCCGGAATTATTTAATTAATCGTTGGCTTATTTAACGATTTTCTTTGTTTCGCATTTTTAAACAATCAATTAGTTAACGCGTACAGCAGTAAGTTGACAATAAACAATAAAGTATTTCCTTGCTTCGTATTTATGGCTCAAAAGTTCGACAGTTTGGTAGAAAATTTCATAATTTAATGGAAAAGTCAACTATTTGTTTAAAAGTTGAACCACTTCATTAAAAAATAATTTTTATTAGTTCAAGATTCATTATTTGAGATAAGAAATTAATTTCTTTAGTAGGTAAATAATTTAGTCAACTGAACATTTAACAATTCTATTTTTAGCTGCAATTTTTTTTCTTTAGTTAAAAATCAAACTATTTCGTTAAAAATTAGGAATGTTTGAATAAAAATAATCTTTTTCAGTTGAGAATTTGCACATTATCCATTTTTGATTAAAAATTAATTTTTTAACTGAAAATTTAAACTTTTTGGTTGAAAAAAAAACAAGAGAGATGTATTTTCAATGTGAAAAGACGAACTTTGAATAAAATTGTTACATTTTAGATCAAAAAGGATTATTTTGACAAAATAGTTGGATCTCAATAAAATAATTAATCAATCAGAAAAACAGTTAAATTTTTGATCGAGACGATTAATTTTCCACTAAATTTCCAAACAAAGAAGTCTGTTTAAAAAAACAGTTTAATTCTCTATAAAATTCTTTAATTTTAAAGCAAAAAAAATATTTTCTGCAAAATAGTGGCATTTTCAAGAAAAAAGTTAATTTACGACTTAACGAATCAACTTTTAAATAAATTGAAGAATATTTATAAAAAAAATTTAATTTTTTAAAAGTAGTTTAACTTTAAAGCAAGTCGTTGATTTTTCAATAAAAAAATGTATTATCAAGAAAAAAGGTAATAGTTAATATTTCAAAAACAAAAAAGATAATGATTTAAGAAAGGAATGTTTAAATAAAAAAAAATCTTTTTCAGTTAAGGATTCAAAGTATTTTGTTTTACATTATCCATTTTTGATTCAAAATTAAATTTTTAACTGAAAATTTAAACTTTTTGGTTAAAAAAAGACAAGAGAGGTGTATTTTCAATCTGAAAAGACGAATTTTTAATAAAACTGTTACATTTTAGAACAGAAAGGATTATTTGGACTAAATAGTTGGATTTCAATAAAATAATAAATTAGAAAAACAGTTGAATTTTTCACCACGACGATTAATTTTCCACTAAAAAATTTAATTTAAACAAAATACATAAATTCTCAACCAAATGGTTAATTTTTCAACTAAACAAGATCATTTTTTAATTAGTTGAATTTAATGTAAACGTCGAATTTTTAACAAAATAGTAGAATCCTCAAACAAAAAATAAAAATTTTTAACAAAGAAGATTAGATTTAAACAAGAAACTTAATTTTCATTCAAGAAACGTTAATTTGCAATCAAAAATTTGTCATCCAAAAATAGAACCTTTAAATTTTAAGGTTTGAAAGCTTATTTTTTACATAAAAAAAAAAGAATTTTCAACCAGTCAAATTAAAATGCAAATTTGGTTTAATTAATTATTAAATTAAACAAATAGAGTTAATTATTTTAATTTACAATTAAGCAAAATAGAAGTATTCTTAACCAAATTGATCAATTTTCAGAAAAGAAGATTAATTTTGTACCAATTTTTAAAAAAATTGGATTTTCTTCCAAATACTTAATTTTTAAATTTATGAAATATAATTATTAGGCCACAAAAGTGTCCATTTTAATCAAACAGTTTACAAATAGTTATAAATAGTGGAATTTTCGAGAATAAGCTTCATTTTTAGTAAGAGAGATGTATTTTAAATGAAAAAAGACAAATTTTTAATAAAAGTGTTAAATTTCAGACCAAAAAAGATGATGTTGAAAAAATAGTTGAATTTTCCCTAAATAACTGAATTTTCAATGAAGAAGATTACTTTTTTCTAAAAAATACAATTTTAACAAAAAAGTACAATGCTCAAACAAAAGAATAAATTTTCAACAAAGAAGATTAAATTCCAACAAGAAACTTAATTTTCATTCAAGAAAGGTGAATTTTTAACCAAAAACATTTTTCTACCATAAATAGAATATTTAAATTTTCAGTTCCCAAAAATTAATTTTGTACCATATTAAAAAAAATATTTCATTTTCTTCAGAGTAATTAATTTTTAAATTTATAAAATATAATTCTTAACCCAAAAATAGAGTAATTAAATTTCCAAACAAACAAAAATTAGTGAAAAAAAACGAATTTTCAATCAAAAATATTAATTTTCAACAAAAGTGTCCATTTCAATCAAGCAGTTTACAAATAGTTACAAATAGTGGAATTTTCGAGATTAAGGTTCATTTTTGGTAAGACAGATGTATTTTCAATCCAAAAAGACGAATTTTTAATAAAAGTGTTGAATTTTAGACCAAAAATTATGATTTTGACAAAATAGTTGAATTTTCCTCCAAAAAACTAAATTTTTTATCCAGTCGATTAATTTTTGTCCAAAAAAGAAAATTAAAAAAAAAATATTTTTAACAGAGAAGATTAACTTTCAACATGAAACTTTTTTTAACCAAAAACATTTTTCAGCCAAACATAGAATCTTTAAATTTTCAGTTTAAAAAAATTAATTTTTTACAAAATAAAGCGACTTTTCAGGCAGTTAAATTTAACTGAAAATTTTTAACAAAATAGTTAAATTTTTAACGAACATGATAAATTTTCAACAAACAAGAATATTATTTTACAGAATAAAAGAAAATGTAACAAGAAAATATGAATTTTCAATAAGACATGTGAATTATTAACAAAAAAAATCTCTTTTTGTTAATAACTAATAGATTATGTTGAAATATCGCCTTTGCACAAATTATTCTTTTTTGATTGAAATATTAACTATTACTTGTTTGCTCACCCAATACATTTTTTGGCTGAAATATTAATTACGTTGTTTTAATTCAAACTACGTTAAAAAAAATGTTTTTTTTTATATGAATATTAACCAATTTATTTGAAATTTTTAATATATAATCGTAAATTAACTTTTTTGTTAAAAATTCAACTATTTTGTAGAAAATTCATTTTTTTGGTCTGATAATGCGAGAATTTGGTAGAAAATTAAAACTGTTTGAAATTGTAATTTTTACGTTAAAAAATTTACATTTTTGTTGAAAAAAATTAATATTTTCTTGTTAAATTTTGTTTTACCTGAAAATTTAACATTTCTATTCTTGGATCAAAATCAATTTTTTATTATTTGAAACATTAAGTATTTAGTTAAAAATCTATGTATTTTATTAAAGTTTGGTAAAATATTAATCTTCTTTGTTGAAAATTTATCATGTTCGTTAAAAATTCAACTATTTTGTTAAATATTTTTAGTTAAATTTGACTGTCTTGTATAAAAAATTAATTTTTTTTAAACTGAAGATTTATAGATTCTATTTTTATTAGAAAAATGATTTGGGTTCAAAATTTACCTTTCTTGAATTAAAATTAAGTTTCTTGTTGAATGTTGAACTTCTCTGTTAAAAATATATTTTTTTTAGGATTTTACTTTTTTTTTAATTTTATTTTTTGGACAAAAATTAATAGTCTTGATGAAAAATTCATTTATTTGAGGAAAATGTAACTATTTTGTCAAAATCATCTTTTTTGATCTGAAATTAAACACTTTTATTAAAAATTCGTCTTTTTGTATTGAAAATACATCTCTCTTACCAAAAATGAACCTTATTCTCGAAAACTCCACTCTTTCTAACTATTTGTCAACCGCCTGATTGAAATGGACACTTTTGTTGAAACTTCATATTTTTGATTGAAAATTCGTTTTTTTTCGCTAATTTTTGTTTGTTTCGAAATTTAATTATTCTTTTTCTGGGTTAAGAATTATATTTTATAAATTTAAAAATTAATTTTTTGGAAGAAACTCCAATGTTTTTTTTTTAATTGGTACAAAATTAATCTTCTTTTCTGAAAATTTCTCAATTTGGTTGAGAATACTTCTATTTTGTTTCAAATTGGCATTTGAATTTGACTGGTTGAAAATTCTTTTTTTTTTTTTTGTAAAAAATCAGTTTCCAAACCTTAACATTTAAATGTTCTATTTTTGGATGAAAATTAATTTTCTTGTTTAAAGTTAATCTTCTTTGTTAAAAATTTATTTTTTTGTTTGAGGATTTTACTATTTTGTTCAAAAATTTTTTTGCTGAGAATCCATTTTCTTCACTGAAAAAGCAACTATTCCATTTTTTGTTAAAGATTGATATTTTATATTGAAAATTCATTTCTTTTTGTTAATAATTCATATATTATGTTGAAATATCGTCTTTGCACAAATTATTCTTTTTGGTTGAAATATTAAATATTACTTCTTTGCTCGCCCAATACATTTTTTTATATACTTATACTTAATTTATATACTTATAGAGCTTTGAAATGTTAAAAAAAACAGTTTCCCTAATAAATTTGAAATTCAAGGGTCAGCGAGGGAACTGCTCGTTTCGAGTGAGGAAGACAAAGCGAATAAGGCAAGTTTTCCTTGTATCCATCTCGCGAGAGCAGGAGCAAATCTACGGGCTTGTGTTTATCTTGTGAATATGAAGCATGTTCGCGTGCAACGTCATTGTATTATAATTTACTTACCGATGTTATAATTACAATTTCGAGCAAGTGGCCGGCAGTCCGCGGGCCGAACCTCTCGGATCTGCGAACCTTACCAAAGAGCAAAGCCGCGTGTGGATTCTGTACAGGGCAATATACATATCCACCTTCGCCCACTTTACCGTTTCTGTGTTTACTCTGCTCGGCATAATATTCAATTCCAATTCGTTCAGTATTATTAACCTTGCATGCCAGTTAAGCATAAGTAACAAATGCAAGGAATTTTAGCCGAGAAGTTAAAGTAATGATTTTAACAAAAATTATCCGAGTAAAAAATAAATGTGTACAATTATTTTCATTCTTTTGGCTTAATACCTCCACACAGATTGACATATCGTGGTATAATATTCAATACAAATTCGTTTAGTATTAACCTTGCATGCTAGTTAAGCATAAGTAACAAATGCAAGGAATTTTAGCCGAGAAGTTAAAGTAATGATTTTAACAAAAATTATCCGAGT
>JAAAKG020103149.1:0-15791 GCA_010014905.2 Druon quercuslanigerum | reverse complement strand
TTTTTAGTGAATAACAGTTAAACAAAAATAAGTTAACAAAATATTCATGAATTTTATTTAATTTTGAATGTATTTTCTGGTTTCTTTAGATTTAAATGTAGGATACTTTAATGTACACCTAATGTTTACACCTACATTCGGTTTAACTCGTAAGCGACCTGGAACATGCATTTTGAAAACAAACCTATGCACAAATTTTCTTACACTTTTTCTAAATCTATTTCAAAAGTTAAACAGATCAGTTAGTCCTTAACAGTGCTCTGGACAGTGCACATTAAATTAAATTTTAAGCTTAATAAGCGAGGACGTTCACTAAAATCATAACTACTCGTAAATTATTAAATATTTTGATCTGAAACTTTCCAAAAATCTTCATTATAGCTTTCTCCGAATTTTTGTCGCGATAAGTATTTGCCTGCTTAAAATTCTCTCGCTAAACGAAACGCTGGAAATTACAAGTGTTCAATTCGTGCCGAGCATCAGAAAAAAATTATTCATAATTTTTGAAAACAACGGTTTTGGATTCATATCATATTGCCAATCGAAGGGCATCTTGAAGCACATTCCCTAAAATTTTCATTGAAAAATTTTAAAAACTGAAGCACTGAGCACGAGTTGAGGTGAAAAACGGATTAAAATTAAGTTTTTCAAAAAAGTCAGTTTTTTGGTTTTATTTCGAAAACTAAAAAAGTCACCATTTTTTGTGTAGAGAAAAAAAGATGCACAATAAAACTTCACGTCAAGATATGTCCTTCAACAATTTTAAATCCGAAATTTGTTTTGAAGCCTTCAGGGGACTGCGATTTCACACGAGAAAATTCTATACGATCCGACCCCTCAATTAGAAAGCATATAATTTTTAATGTTCGAATGTCACCTGATACTACTTCATATGATACTTTTTAATAATAAATTTATCATCTTCAAAATTTCTATACTTTTAATTTAAAATTATATGCTGTGAATGCGCTATTCTGAAAAACCATTTAATCTGAAGCCTTAGAAGTAAAGTTTCGTCTTAAATTAATTTTTAGATTAATCTTCGGAGGTTTTAAATTAAAAATTGGGCAATATTGTAGTTTCAAATTCAAATAATTATTGTAAATGAAAAGACCATTTCGCTATTAAAGATACAAAAATTTCATATTAAAAGCCTTGATAGTCAGTTCTGAATTTGATATTTTTTTACATAAATATAAAGCAATTTCAAACTGTAAAGCTTAAATTTGTACACTTTCCAAAAATGGAATCATAATACAGTAATCTAGTCGTTTATTATTTATTTTAATTTTCAATTTATATTTTATTGAAAATTTTCAAGAATGAATAATAGTTCTAAAGGAAGACTTGACATTAAAAAAATAAAAAGTAGATTGAAAATAACAAAAAGACCAAAATTAAACTATGTAACTGAAATTGATACAGCAATAAATGCATAATTCCAGTAATTTGAAATAAAATAATTTTAAATTTTGAAAAGAATGATAGAGAAAAAATAGGAGAAAATTTAACAGAAATTGAAAATACATTCGAAAATATTTTTGGAACTGGGAATGAAGAACGATTTCGGATATAGATTACAGTGGACCTTAATCATAAATACAGGGACGCATGACGCAACCTAATGCAACTAATGCACCAAGAGTGATATCCGTAAATATAATATATATTAAAATAAAGTAAATCGAAAATATAATCGAAAATATATTAAATCCAAGGTTTCTAATTCCAGTTTCCAGTGTAGGAAGAAGTAGGATTAACGAAAATGAAAAGTGGTTTAAAAAAAAGAATAGAATTATATAACGGAATGCCACGAATTTTGGATTTAACTTTGAAGCTCCATGCTTGTTTTGCTGTTTCAACTACCAATAATTAATTGATATTAATTGATGGACTATATAGTCATTTGATGTAATGTGTTTAATATACGTGTTTGTAGCCCTTTTAATTGGTTAAATAATGAGACTCCTGTTTGTCAATGACCATCAATCAATTTCACGCTCACTGAAGCTGATCATTACAGATCGTTAGGGATTTGCTCTTTTATTCTCTTGTCTCTCGTGTCTCTCATGGGTCCTAGTTTAGCCTTGAAGCTCCAAGTTGTTATGTAGATCAATATCTTTAATCAAAAGATTAAGATAATTGAAATGTCACACTGAATAATTCATAATTAATTATCAAAACTTTGAATATCAAATTGAAAAGCGTAATTATTTTCAAACATATTATGAAAAAGAATGAATAAAAACGTTCAGAAAACTATATTTATGATGGCTCGTAGGTCAGGGAATTCCTTGATCTAAGCAAAAATTCAGGAAATTGTATTTTTCGGGAAAAGTCAGGGAAATTTTTACATTTTAATTTAAAGTCAGGAAAAATGAAAAATTGAGTAGAGAAAAATTAGAGAAAATTGAAAATGAAGTTTTGTGAGCACTAAGATTTAATATTCTTTTAAGAAATTTATTTGTCTTGTACACTTTAGGCCCAATTTAACCCGTTCCAATTTTGTAATTTTTACAACTGCTGGCCCCTGCAGTTTCTCAGGGGGCTGCCCTAGAGACTGTTGCGATTATCGCCTCGGAAGGGCCGCAGTGCGCGAGTACTCAGTCGAATCTATTGCGCAATATTATGCATTTTAACTGGAAACAGTTCAGGCCGCCCTGTCGAATTATTTTTGGATGTTACCAATTTAATAACAAGGCCAGTGCGAGAAAATCTTCGAAACTGTTATTATATGGGACTTGGAGTGTATTTCTATTCCTATTTATTTTTTGCTGTTTCTTCCTCCTGACAATTATATTTTTCGTTAAAAATCTTATTATGTTGAAAATTAAACAATCTTTTCGAAACTTCACCCTAATTGATTCAAGATACAACTTTTATGGTGAAAATGCTTGATTGTCTTTGATTAAAAACTCAACTCCTTGCTTAGAAAATTAACAAACCAGAAGTGGAATATTAAAATGTTTTATTTAAAAATTAAAGTTGAAAGAACAAATGATAAAAAAGCTCAATTCTCAAGCGAATAGATGAATTTTAAACTATCAAGATTAAATATTTACCGAAACAGATAAATTTGCACTAAAATAGTTAAGTTTTCAATTTGCAATCAACAAGAGTGAATTTTCAACGTAATATTTCAATTTTCAACTCAAATGGATAAATTTTCATCCAAACATTGAATCGCTAAATTTTCAATTAAAAAACTATTTTTTATCAAAAAAGTATATAGACCTGCCTAATTCAACTAAAAAATTCGAATTTTTAACATAATAGTTCGATTTTTAACCAAAATTATAAATCGAAAAAAACGGATTCTATTTCTATCCAAATAGATGAATTATTCACCATATAATTGAATTTTCAGCTCATAAAGGAAAAATATCCAACCACAAATGGAATAGCTAGATTTTCAGGCAAAAAATGTAATATTTACTCAGAAAAAAAAGAGTTTGTAAAGAAAAAGTTTAATTTTCAAATAAATATTTTTATTTTTAGCTGAATATTTTAATTTTATACTATCGTAGTTGAAATATCAACAGAAAATATGAACTTTCAATTGGAAAGGTTAATTTTCAACTTAATTTAATTTATACAAAACTGCTAAATTATCAAGTCAAAGAACCAACAGAATTTTCTAAAAAATACTTAAATTTTCAACCCGAAAAAATGAATTTTTAAGCTAAAAATACATTCACGAGAAAATAGTCCAACTTGCAACTAAAATTATGAATCGGCTTCCAAAAAATTAATGTTTCACGAAGTAGTTCAAATTTAAACAAATGAATTGAATTTTGAACAGAAACAAAATAATTTTTAATGAAACATGTAATACTTAATATTTCAACAAAAAAACATTTTAATTTTTGATGAAAAATATTTGAATGGAACCACAAAAGACAAATTTTCAACAAAGTAGTTAAATATTTAACTAAAGCGGATTAGGTTTTAAGTATTTAGTTGTATTTTTAATCGAAATGGATATATTTTCTTCTAAGATTTTCTATAAATTTTTTATAAATTTTCAAAATTTTCTATAAAATTAGAGGAATTTTGAACAGAATATGTAAATTTACAACCAAAAAGGTCGATTTTCATTTAAGAAAGTCAACTTTTACAAAAATTTAAATAGTTACATTTTCAGTGAAGACAGTTTAAAAAAAATCAATTTTCAACGACTTACGAGAATGTTCAGTCATGCACTTAAATTTTCAACTACAAAATGAATTTTCAGCGACACATTAGAATTTTTAATGGGAAAAGGTAAGTTTCTAACCAAAAACAGAATAGTTTAATTTTTAGTTAAAAAAAGTTAATTTTTAGTTAAAAAATAATAATTTCAAGTTTAAAAATTAATTTTCAGCAAAGTAGTTGTGCTTTCAATTAATTTTCTCACGATACAGATAATTTGCTATAATATTATAAATAATAATAAAATAATATAATCATAAATTTTATAAATAATATTATAAACAAATTTTGTGAAGAAATTAGCAAATAGTCTTATTATCGGTAAAAAAATTTTCTGTTTACTAAAAGTGCTTTATATTAATATAGGTATGATATATAATTACAAAAATAATTTAAAAGTTTATAATAAACATTGTTATAAACAATTTTTATGGCAAAATATTAAAATTTCAGATTTTTTCAAATTATAATTTCCTTCAATCGCCAGAACGACTTCAGGTATTTCTTAAAATAATAAATATTTGATAATATTTGATAAAATATAACAATTTAAATTTTTCTAAACAAATTAGATAAACAAATTCAAAATTTTGGCCCTTTCGCATAGAAATTTTATTTGTTTTTGCACTGAAAATGTTTTAAGCTATTGGATGAATGACTGCTAGACACAAAAATATTAGAAAAGTTAACAATAACCATTGTTATAAATAATTCTCTTGATAAAATATTCAAATTTAAAGTTTAATCCAATTTTAATTTTCTTTAATTGCTAGAATGGCTACTGATATTTCTGAAAAATGTATCTTTCATAATATTTAGTAAAATATAACAACTTAAATCTTTATGAGCAATTTAGATAAGCAAATTCTTAGACCAATGCACATATTTCTGAAAGGGTATATTGAAACAAGTGAAAGTTATTAAAACAAAACATAACTCTGAAACTCTGAAACGGCCGAAGAAAATACATTATCAGTTTTATAAAAACAATCCAAATTATTAATTTATTTTTATTTATTAAATTTATTAATTAAGAATGATAATTAATTTAGGCATCTAGAAAATCTAACCTCACTTTTTCATAAATGCTTTTATAAATTCGTTTATGAGTACTTTTATAAAATTTTTAATTATTAAATTTATAATTCCTTTTATAAATACTTCATTTGATAATACTAAAAAACGTGAATTGCCTGGATTATTTACAAGCTTATGAAGGCGTGTCATGTCACGTCAAGATGGCGGAATGGGTGCGACAGAAATACGAAATTGAAATCTGTATATTTTTTTCTTTTTTAAATATTAATTCGAAAGAAAATTTTTCACACTATACTGTCATTATTACTGATTATAGAGCATATACAATATGCAAAAAAAACTAGTAGAATACCCTATTTCAGGTTTCTGATTGCAAAATGGACAGGATCGAACTTTCTTATAAGCTCGTAAAGTGGGTTTGATAGTATGGTTGTCGAGATATTCGCAATATTAATAACCTTAAGTGCAAGCAAACACGTTTTGTGTCGTTATTACGAGCTAGACTAACTTTATGTCGTAAACTATACATTAAACGAACACCCAGGCTCCACCTACCTTTGTCGAAGATGAATACAGGATGTTCACGACTAGGTCACTTCTATAGGCAAAAAAAAGGAATTTGTCCAACCAAAGTGCTGAAGTTTTACAATAATTACAACCTAAAATTACTGTTGCTATTTTCTAAAAACTTTTTTTTTATTCCATTCTCTACTTACTACTAGTCTAAGTTTCTTTGCAGTACTGAACTGAGAAGAAAGCGTACAAAACATGCTAAATCAATTTGAGACGATTCATTAATAATTAGAAAAATTTATTAAATAATTTGTTTTTCTAAAAAAAGATTTTCACCTTTCGCTCCGCTGGGATACGAACCATAGAGCTTCTGATTGCCGGTCGGGTGCTTTCCCATTAAGCTACTAGAGAGACCGAGAGAAGAATTCTTTTCCAGAAATACACGCATTATTATGCCAGGTGTTACAAGACACAATTGTTCAAGGAATCTGTATTATCATTAGAGAATAACAGAATTTCTTAACGTCTTTTTGGACTAGATGGACGCCTGAATAAAAAAATTTTGTAATTAATTTTTTTTCTGAAAAAATATCTTCTCCTTTCCCTCTGTGAAGGCCTTAAGAAATTTTGCTATTCTCTGATGATAATACAGATTCCTCTCTAGTAGCTTAGCGGGAAAGGTCCAGGCCGGCCGTCGGAAATTCTGTGGTTCGTTCTTCAACGGAGCGAAATGAGAAGATCTTTTTCAGTACAAAAGATTTAATTTAAAAAAATTTTACTTCATACCTCCATCTAGTCTGTAATTAAGTTAAGAAATTCTTTTATTCTCTGACGATAATACACATTCGTTGAAAAATTAGAAAAATGCTGCGTTGCAAAAACGCCAGAGTTGTAAAGAATCTAAATTTATTTATTTTGAAAGTTGCGAAATTTTTCAATCGCAACTTTAATGGGATAGAATCTTTTGCGAACCAATAGTCAATAATTATATTTCACGAGTATTGAAAATGGTAAAACCAAGCATACCTTTTTTCTCAAAAAATAGATTTTTAAACATAACGTTTAATGAACTAAATGACTCAATGTTTGCTAAGGTTTTTTTGCCAGACAAGTGGATTTTAAAAATGTTTAGACCTACGTATTTTTTCTATGTTATATATAATAATCTTCAAATTTATTCATTCACTTTCTCCACTTGAAGCTTCCATGTTTTCATAATATTTAAAATTCTTTAATTTTGACTGGTTCAAATAACAGTGATTTTTTTTATACAAGAATTTCAAATCTAGAGCGCAATTTCAAAATATTTTATTTTTCAACGCTTAATTAGAAATTTTACATTTTTTGAATAAAATGTAATTACTTTTATACTTGCTTAATATTGAAGGTTTTCAATTTTGAATTTCAATATTTAAAAACCAGAATTCAGCAAGCTTTATGCTGATACTGATATCATAAATAATGTATGCATTTTTTTAAGTCAATTAAAAAAATGTCAATAAAATTACAAAATTAAAGCAATTTAAATCTTGGAAATCGTATTGAAATTCCTCGAATCTTATGGTATTCCTTTTGATACCCCATGATACCCCATGAATTTTCACAAATATGTTGATATTTTCTGAAACCCTGGATTTTTTAAGATACCTTGAGGGTTTTTAAAATCCCTTAATAGTCATTCAAACTCTCGAAAATTCCCTGCAATCGTTAAAAATATCCTAAAATATTTCAAATTGTTTGAAATCCTTTTAATTTAGTTAAATCTATTGAAAATTCCTACAAATGTGGGATAACATTGTTATTAATTTTCCAAATTTTTGAAAATACTTTGAAGTATTCCTAATACTTTAAAATCTTTTGAAATTCCTTGCCACTTGTAATAAACTTAAAAACTCCTTGAAATTTTTATAATAATCCTCAAATTTTGAATTTTCTTTAAATTATTGAAATCTCTTGAAAATTCCTTGGAATAATTAAAAATAGCGCAAAATATTTTATACCTTTGGAAATTCCTGCAATTTTTATTAATCGGTTGTCAAGTCCTTGGAACCTTCAAAATAACCTTAAATATTGAAAACTCTTTGAAGCCCCTTCAATTTATTTAAATATATTGAAAATTTCTAAGAATCTTTTAAAATATTCTGAACTATTTGAAATTCTTTCAAGTCCCTTAAAAATTTATTAAAATCTCTTGAATATTTCTCAAATATTAGAAAATGTCTTTTGATGCCTTTTGAAATTTTATAAAGACACTAAAAATGCTTACAATCCGTCAAAATAAAAAAAAATAAGCCCCGTAAAATTTCATGAAACCTGATTATATTTCATCAAATTCTGGAAAATTTATTGAAACATCTTGACAGCTTTACAATTCCGTTAGATCATTCAAATCCTCGGTAATCTGATAAAATTGGTTAAAATCCTTTTAAAATCCTGTGGAATCTTTTAAAAATTCCTTGGATTTATTGAAACTACCCTAAAACATTAAAAATATTTCGAAAAGACTTGGAAATTTTTCTAGGCTCTTGAAATCCCTTGTAATCTTTTAAAATACCCTCAGATATTTAAAATCCTTTAAAATGCCTTCAAGTTCTTGAAATCCATTAGAAATTCATTGGAATATTTTTAAGTGCCCTTTAAACTTTAAAACCTTGGAAAGTCCTTTAAAATTCCTTCATGTTCTTGAAATCTATTGAAAATGTATTGGAATCCTTTTAAATGACCTTAAAAATGTTTACAATCTTTTAAAATTAAATAAATATATACTCCGCGAATTTTCATGAAATCCGATGATTAAAAATCCTGCGGAATCTTTTAAAAGGTCCTAGAACCTTAAATCTCCTGTAAATTCATTTGAATTTTCCGAAATTCTCGAAATTTGTGAAAATCATCAAAAGCATGTAATATCCTTTGAATTGGTAAACTTTCTTTAAAATTCCATGGAATCCTTGGAACCAATCCAAAACATTTCAAATATTTTGAAGGACCTCTAAATTTTTTGAGGCTTTAAAAGATTCCTTGTAATCCTTTAAAGTACCCTTAAAACTAAAGATCTGTCGAAATCGCTTGAAATTCCTTCAAATTCTTAACAATTCCACGGAATTACAAAAATTTCCTAAAATCTTTCAAGTCCACTGTAAGCCTTCGGAATTTCTTGAAATATTTGAAAATCTTTGAAAATCTGACAATATTCCTTAAAATATCTTCAAATATAATCCTTTAAGGTCTTGGAAAATTGATTTAAATACCTTATTGATGAAGTACATTTAAATAATTGAAATCTTCAAAAACTTATAGAATCCCTTACAAATAGTATGAAATAATTTTAAATATTAAAAATCCTCTAAAATCCCTTGGAATCCCTTTCAAACTTCTAAAATCTTGTGCATTCTTTAAAAGGACATATTAGACGAAATATTTGAAATAATCTTCAAATCTTTGAAATCCTACAAGATCTCTTAATTTTTGTGAAGTTCTTTGCAGTTTATAGAAATATTATACAATGTTTAGAAATTTTTCATATCAATTGAAATCCCGAAAAAATACTTTGAAATCTTAACGTTCTCAGAAGTATCTTAGAAGAATAGAAAATATCTTAAAACCTTTTAAATCCCATGAAATATTTTAAAATCTGCATGAAATTTAGGAAATTTTTTGATATCTCATACGTTTTTTAAAATCTTTCCATACAAAAAGGTCTTTAAGTCTAATTTTAACCGTTGCCGGGCCGCTAAAAGTAATTTGTATTTGTTTAACAACTCAATTCAAGTTTTTTTTCTACCAGAAAATTATGCTTATCAATTTTGGGTCATCATTCAACTCAAAATAAGCTCAGCTTTTTTTCTGAGTTAAAATTCATTTGAAATCTTTGAAATAATATTAAATCCCTTACTTAATTCTTGTGAAGTTCTCAGAATTTTCTTAAATTTTTCTTAAATTCCCTTAAGCGATTACAAGTTTTTAAAATTAGTTTAACCATTTAAAATTCTTTAAAATATTTATTTCCTTGAAAGCTGTTCAGATCCTTTGCAACCCCCTGAAATCTGTTAATATCAATTTAAATCTTTGCAAATATATGAAATCTTTTAAATCTTTTAAACTCTTCAACAAAAATGTGGTGAGAAAAAACCCAAAGTTTTTTTACTGAAAAAACCCGAGGTTTGAAAAAATTATGATAAAATTGTTTGATAAATTGATCGAAAGAAAAATTATTTTATGCTAATTTTTATAACTTTAATTTCAGAAGAGTGTTAATGCTTGAAATGCTATGATTTTGTTGCTAAGTATTCAATATTTAAATTCACAATTTTTTCAAGAATGAAAGTTTTAATGTTTTAATATTCATGACTTCGAAATATGTTTGGTAACCGGAATCTGACTATAAACCTCTTCCTGTTTTCAGAAGCCAGCCTGAAATATTCGTATTGAATTTGTTTTACTATTATTATTAAACATTTTTAATAGCAGGATAGGCGAAGAGCTTCACAAAGTCATCACGTGTCAATTTGAACATTTGAATCCTGATTGCTCGTAATATAATATTTAATGTGAAGGTATTCAATATTGCTAATTGAATTGTCTATAATAATTATTGTCTCTATCAGACAATCAGAAATGTTTCTCTATTTCTCGCTCTCCGAACTATTATATAACATTGCATACAATGTGGTCGTTGAATTATGTTCAGTCATTATCCTTCTGTACACGCTTGAAGGCTACCCATTGGCTTAGCTTGCAGTCGGCTGCACAGGCTAAGTTATAGCAGCTAATATGGAAACTTGGTGTGGTCAGCCGTGAAAATAGCTATGTGAATACCGTGTCATTAACTTAGCACAATTTTTAATTGAAAAAGTATCGTCTTTTTTTATTCAATTTAGAAGCAAAGTTTAATTTTACGCTAATGACTTTTGCAATGGGAAAATTTTTCATTAATAGAACTCTGGGTTTTATTAAAACTCTGAGAAAAATAACTGCCTTTTGTTCATTTTAGTAAAGAAAGTTGAAATAACTCCTTTACTTTATTACTATTTTTACGGTATATTTTTGTACCTTGTTTAAACATATCCCAGTTTTTTATAAACATCAAAGAAAATATTGCCATTTACAGTGACTGCACTGATTTGAGCTGGGAGAATTTTCTTTGTTTGCCAGAGTAAAAAGTACACAAAGTTAGAAGTACAAGAAAGTTTGTTTCCAGTTTCGTAAGGCAAAACTGAATAATGCGAAATTTTTTTTTTATTCATAAAGCGTTGTAATAAGAAATAGAATTTTTTTAATAAATTTGAAAATGTATGGTATTAAAAGTGCCAAATTTAATTTGCTTATCATTTGATTTAATTTTCAAGATTATTTACTTAAATAAAAAAGAATAATTACTAATAAGAATCGACAAGTGTTCACATAAAGTTTGTTAGTAGACGTGATTTTGTTTTTTAATTTTTTGTTGAGATTCAAGTATAATTAAAAAATTAAAAATATTGGTACACGTAGTCAATTCCAATAAAGCAAATGAAGATAGTATTTATAAATTTTGGTAAACTTTAGACTCTTAAAATGTTAATGTAAGTCATGAAGCTTTGATCAGTTTTTAAGTTGACTGCGTCGGTAATTTTTGTGCGTAAAAATTTTAATTTTATAAGTAGATTTTAAAAAAAGTGTTTTGAAAGGTTTTAAATAAGTATACAAAAGTTGATGAAAACTCCTGTAAAAAACAAGAATCCAACGACCAAATTTGGACCACACCGAACAGTCAAACAAAAAACTTTTTCCAATTGCAATCTGAAAAAAATTCTTGTTAAAAACAAAAATTTCAGAAAAAAATAAAAAAGAGGAAAGAAAAATGAGAATGCAACCAGCCCATCCCCTTCCTTCTCATTTCCTTTCTTTCGTCTTTTTTTATTATTAATATTATCAAATCACAAAAAAAGAACATTGAAAATAAAAAATAAAAAAACAAAATGACATTACCAACGTTTCGGCACTCATACAGCACCCTCATCAAGGCAAGAAAAATATAAACAGTAGCTAAAGAGAACAGGTTTTCTCTCTTTGAAATTTTTATTTATTATTTTTTTTCGATTGTTCGGTGTGGTCCAAATTTGGTCGTTGGATTCTTATTTTTTACAGGAATTTTCATCAATTTAATGATTGAACGTTAAATATGCTTTTTGATTTAGATTTTAATCTAATCTAAATTTCTTAAATTTTATACAAAAGTTATTCAATTAATTTTTTAGATTTACCCAGAGCTCAAATTTTTATAAATTATGAAAATGTTACAAATTTACTGTGTTGATAGATTTTTCAGCTGATAATTTAAACTTAATAGTGAGCTAAAAAATAAAAAAAAATAGAATCTATATGCAAAAACTGTAAATTCTTTCAGGATATTTTACACATTTTTATTTCCAATAGAAAGTTTTAATATATGAACAGTGTAAAAGTTAAAATGTTCCAGATTGAATAATTTTTGTAATATGTTCAAATATCATTATCACAGCTTCTCATTGGTTGCCATAATATTTTATAATTTTTTAATTAAAGCGTATAAAATAAAAATTAAATAATCTTTATTTGTTCGTCAATACAATTTTGAGAAAATATTTTAAATTTTGCAGGAACTTAAAAATAACTGAGGAAAACTCTGGATTATTTCTAAAGATATTCCGAAGTTTTTAAAAAGGTTCGAAAATAATTTGAATCTTGAAAAAACTTGGAAGTTTTTAAGATAACATAAAATATTCTTCAGATAGGAAAAGTTAAAATACTTTTTTATATTTAAAAAAATGAACTTTAAAAGGAAAGTGCAAACATATTTTAAAGCATTTTAAATGATTACATAAAATTTGTAAAATCAGTGTAAATTTAAAAGCTTAGTTTTTCAAGTTTAGAAAATAAAAAAATATTCGAAAAAATTGGGTATGTTTAAGGAATATTTACAAGTTTCGAAAGAAGACTTAAAAATAGTTTTACACATGGGCAGATTTGTTTAAATATAAAAAATATGCCTATTATTGAATATTTCGAAGAAATAATTTAGAAGCTTTTTAAAAATGTTGGAGGGTTTCAAGAGAATAAAATATTTTCGTAAGCTTCCTCGGAAAGTTTACAATAATATTTTATTTTGGAAAATTAATATTAAGAAATTATTTTAAAATATTTGAGAACGTTTTAAAATATTTCCAAAATCATCGAAAAATATTATGGAAAATTTCAGTCAGTTTAAAAGATATATTGATTTTGATGAGGATCTACATCATTGACAATTTCAAACTCTGTGTCTCATCGTATTTGTTTTAAAGAGAAAAATCTGTACAATATGAAATTTTCATCTTAACGTATTTTAAAATCCAGTTTATAAAGATTTGTAAAATTAAACTTTAGTGTTTATATTTCAAAAATTGTTGATAAAAATTTTTAAGTTGATCAGCTGCAGATATAAATTCATTAATAAGTTTTTACATTTTTTTAGTATTAAAAATTGAACAAAAGTTGATGTAACAAAAGACGATTCTGATTCTGTTAAAAACTAAATATTTACAGATATAAACGTTAAAATTGAACTATTTGATTTACAGATAAACTTGATAATAAAATCTTTTTATTTAATTCAAATCAAATTAAAATATTGTTTTAGTCTAAAATATTGCAGTTTCAGCCCACTCAATTTTTAATTTAAAAAGGATAAATTTTTAAACATTTATCAATATTTGACGTTTTATTTAAAATGCGGAATTGTAAAAAATCATTAGCCTTGAATTTTAAAAAGTTCAGAGTTCTATATTTAAATTTGGAACGTTACAATTTTTTTTATTTTATTGAAAAAAACGTCTTTTTTGAGTGAAAGTATAGAATTTTGATGTATAAATTATCATTTAACAATTATTATTTTGCAACGATTACAAATTAAAATAGTTCAACTTCTCATTTTTAAAGTGTTCCATTAAAAAAAAACCACAAACAGTTCAATTTTTAATTCTTTTAATTTAAAATTGTTTAAAATTATATCATTTTAAATATTTTCAATTTTAGTGATTCATTCTCCGTTTGCGAGCATTGCAAAATTTATCGTGGTTCTATGCTTTTTCACTAAAAATGTTTAAAGTGATCAATTGATAAGAGTTTAAATTTTTCTATTTTGCAGTTTAATGACACTTAATTTAAAAATGACCAATTAAAAATTGTTAAAATTTTACTTTATAGGTGCAAATTATTGAGCGTTTGAATGAAAACTTTCTGAATTAAAAGTTTTTTAAGGTTTCACTTTCAAAATATTTTTCGATGATCGTGAAAAATTGTTTCAAATGTAAATGTAATAGAAAGCCTACTTTACGCTGAAACTAAATTAAATTATACAGGCTGTCCATAATTTTTGCAAATTTATTTAAGTTACTTGAATACACCTCCAGTTAATTATGAGAATATGGCTAAAATTTATATGTTTTTTCCTTTTTCAGGTAAGTTCCTAAATACTGAGATCTCAGCTTGAAGTACATGAATGAGCATCGCTTATTATGATCGTAAGTTAAAGACTCTAAATTATTTTATGTTTTTTCATCTTGTAATTTTAATTGAAGTCCTTTTAATAGCTGTCTACGGAAATCCCACTTTTTTATTAATGACCAAGTCAATTTTTCGCAAACCGGAAAAAACGCGGAAAATGTTAGGGAACTTTTTTTCTCGAATAAAAGGTCACCCTTCGGATGACATCTCATATTTAATTGAATTTATTTTGATACGGAGTAAAGTAAAAATAATTGGGTAAAATACGCCTAATGCAATCCTGTAATTAATCAAATTATTTCCCCAAAAGCAAGCGTATAATATTTCAGGGACATTTTCACCCTTATAATACTATACTTCAATATTATAATAACACAGTAACTGAAAGCTGCAATATAATTCTCTAGCATTTTCAGTAAGATGATATTACAATGATGTTTTATAATTACGCTTTTTAGGATAAAAGCCTGATACAGCATTATGTTGTTAAATAATGTTTTGTAAAATAATGCTACTCGGCTGTAGAATGATGCAGTTAGTTAACTCAAATGGCAATTTGCGGACTACATTTGTAGCCATTGAAACAATTCTGAACGTAATTGGTTCTAGTTATTACTAGGTTTACGTGTGCTATGAAAACACCATGGAATTACGGTTGGCGTTATTTACTCACTAACCACTTTCCACTTCTAGCTTAATAATGCGAAGTCGTTTACCGATTGCTTTAATAAACATTATTACTACTAATTTGTAGTTTTTTTATAATTTATAGTCAGATTCTACCAATCAATTTCTTAATTAAATAGTAACCAAAAGAAATTAATTAGAAATTATAAATTAATTTTCGACAGACCGGACTAGTCCATTCTTATGTATTTTGGGTCGCTGAATCTGAATCCGAAGACGGAGTGCCAAAGTGAGTTCTTGTTTTCTTCCTGGCTTCAAAAATACTTTTTTCGTACATGCGACAGTTTCGTAAGTAATTAGTAGTTTAAATCGACCGGGATAGCCTATTCTTTACATTTTGGGTCGCTGAAACTGAATGCAAAGTCGGAATTCCGAAGTTAGGTAGCTAAGACCGAATCCAAAGTTGAAATTACGAAGTTAGCTCTTGTTTTCTTCTTATCCTGAATAAACACGCCCATTATTTATATGTGAGGTCGCTGAATCTGAATATGAAGTCGGAATTCCGAAGTGTGCTCTTGTTTTCTTTCAATTCTCAAAAAACACTTTTTGGCGTATTGCACAGCCCCACAAAAAGTTAGAAGTTCCGACGGACCAGAAAAGGTCGTTTATTCCGAGTACGAAGTTGAAATTTCCAAGTTAGCTCTTATTTTCTGCCTATCCTCAAGAAACAGTTTTCCGTGCATTCCACAGACCTACAATGAAATTAGGAGTTCCGTCGGACCAGGATATCCTATTTTTTATATTATTGGTCGCTGAATCCGCACCCAAATTCGGAATTCCGAAGTTAACTCTTGTTTTCTTCCTATCCTCAAAAAACACTTTTTTCGTACTTTTCAAAGTCTCAAGAATTGAAACCATTT
>JAAAKG020103138.1:0-15791 GCA_010014905.2 Druon quercuslanigerum | reverse complement strand
AAAAATATATTGAAATATATATTTATTAATTATAATCATTTAAATTTATTGATTCTTCCTTAAATTTTATTAGAGTATTACAACTTTATTTAGAAGGAAAAATAATTTATTTTCATGGTAAAATGTTTAATGTTTTAATTTTCTAAACATATTTCTTGAAAAATAAAAACAAGCAAATTTACGAAAAATAATTGATAACTTTTCTCGAATTTTGGGACGACGAGGCACTTGGTTATAAAAACAGTAATGTTCTTGTTAATATTAACCTATTTTCTGATAAATATTAGGTTGAATCTTGAACTAAATATTTATATTTATTAGTGCAATTGGATTAATTACGATGCTGAACGATTTAAATAATTTTTCTTAACAAAAAGATTTAAAAACAATGGTTTTAAAGCGTATAAAGTCGAATACTTCTAAAAACAGAAAAAAATTTATTTTGAAGTCTCAGAGCGAATCTAATGCAAATTAGTCAAGAACAATAAAAAAATGCTGCCCGCCGTGCGGGCAGATTCTCATTTCCACTATCATTTGGTGATTGTGAATTCTCTTTAGTTAATGCTCCTTTGGCTTTAATGAACAAATTCTCATTACGTATATTTAATGATTACTTTAATATTTGTTTCTCATTTTGCATCAAATTTTATTCTTAGGCATCCTGAAATTGTATATAATTTCAATAGATTTTTATTATTACTATTCATGATATGGATTAGTATTGAAACAAAAGTATTTTTACTGTCTTATTTTTATCATTAAAAAAATGCGCATTCTATTAAAATAAATATTATTACTTAACATTTTACTGCAACTTTTGTCGTTTTTTCTTTAATATAATTTGTTTATATATAATGTAGATGTAATTTTGGCGAAACATGTTGGTAAATAAAATTTTATTGTAGTTTATAACAAACTTGTAGATATTTTTTGGTTATACAACTTTTGTCTTTTAATTTTGTTCGTCTCTTGAGTCAATTTCCCAAAAAAATTGTTTTTACTTTTTAATCTTATTTTTTAAGATTTAAAGAATAACTTATCGTCCTATCTTAAAATGATTGATACAAAATTTATAGTTTTTTTGGGGCGGACAACTTTTGTCTGTTACTTTTAGTTCGTACCTTGTGTCGTTTTTCGAAAAATTTAATTTTTTAATTTTGTTTGTTATTTTTTACGAATAAAACAAAAACTGCCTGTTCTATCAAAAATTATTCATGACAAATTCGAATGAGTTTTCACTATTTTCTGCAAGAGCAACTTTTTTCTTTTTATTTTTTTCATAGTTTGTGTCGTGTGTCCAAAATTTCATTTTTTATTTTAAATGCTATTTTTTACGGTTAAAAACAAAAACTATGTATCTTCTCGAAAAGTGATTAATGACAAATTGGTAGATCTTTTCAGGACGAGCAATTTTAATCAATTATTTTTTTTCGTATCTTGCATAGATTGACCGCATAATGGAATTTTTTATTTTTAATAAATTTTTTGTAATGCGCAGAATTCCTGAAAATAAAATCAAGAATGCAGCGACCGAATTTGGACAATCACCTTCACATGTTCCCATTGCAAATTTGTGAAAAAAATAAAAATTCCTTTTTTTCCATAAAAAAAATAAAAAGATCTTCACCCTTTAAACAAAAATATAAAAAAGGGAAAAATAAGAGGGCCATTAACTAAATCCCCTTCCTTCTCTCTTTTTTAGTAAAAAAAAATGTTTTCCTGTATGCATAATTTCTCTTTGAATTCTTTTGTCTTTTTTGTTTTTATCATTATCATATCACAAAAAAAAACATTCATAACTAAAATCACCAACGTTTTAGCACTCATGCACCACCCTTATCAAGGCAAAAATTATATAAAGTAGAGAATAAAGTCAAATTTAAAATTCTTATTGACATTCAGTAATTTTCTTTCCTCTTTTTGATTTTTCTCCAAAGGGAAAAAAAATAATATTTATTTTTTTCAAATTAGCAATGGGAACATGTTATGGTGATGGTCCAAATTCGGTCGTTGGATTCTTGATATTATTTTTAGGAATTCTGCTCATTAACTTGATTATTGGACGTTAATTTAGGTTGAAAATTTTTCAGTGGTAAAAGTCTTGTTTTGGGCATAAAATTTATAGATTTTGTTTGGGTTTATTCAGAATTATTAGAACAATAAGAAAATTTTATATTAAGAAAATGGTTGCATCTATAGTATATTGCAACTATTAAACTAATAAGAGTGAAAATTTTTAAAAAGTTTTAAATAAAAGTTTTTTTCAAATAAATTGATGCAAATTCTCTAAAAGCGGTTTTTAGAAAGTTAGAATTTTAAATTCATCCGGCGACACAATTTTGAACGTGGAACTATTTTGTAAATTTATAGAGGCGGGGCTTTTGCAGTATATTTTAAGTAGTAAAGATTAAATTTTAGTCAGACAACAATTTTGAAACAGTTTGGCAAAGAGCTCTTCGTATTTCATACTCGGAACTACTTAAAGTGAACAATTTCTAGTGATTGAAATACAAAATTTTCTTAATTAAATTGTCAATTTTTTTAAAAAACTATTTTTGTAAATTCCAACTTCAATGTTGTTCCGACGATACATTTATAAACTTATATAGTTTTTCTTAGGCTACAAATCTTTGGAATTTATTAAGACTTATGTTAATACATGTATAGGTCTATCAGAACAATAAATATTTTTTTATTTAGAAATATTTTGTTTTTGCAGTCGATTTAAGTAGTACAGGTCATTTTTCAGTCAGACGATTATCTCGAAACAGTATGGCGAGATAATCATTTTATGTAATTCTAGTAACCATTCAAAGTAAAAAATTTCAAAACTTTTAATCAAACTGCAAATTTTTGTGACTAATAATTCAAATTTTTTAAAAAGCTACTTTTAGAAATTCCAGTTTCAATAGTGCAGCCAAGAAACATTTTTTTAATTTCATAAGGCGGGGCTTTTAGGGTAGGTTTTAAGTAGTGCAGACGAATATTCTGCCAGGCGACAAATTGGAAACAATGAGGCAAGAAGATATTCTTATTATATTCTAGAAACTATTAAAAGTGAATAATTTTCAATCATTTAAATACACATTTTCTTAATTAAATAGTCACATATTTTTAGAAAGCAGTTCATACGAACTTAAATTTCGCTGGGAGCTTAAAATATTTGAAATTTATTCAGGTTTATGCTAATATATATATAAGTATGTTAATAAAGTTCGGATCTTCTTTATATTGCGAAAAGTCGGGCTTTTATAGATTTTTAGTAGTACATGTAAATTTGAAGTAAGACGACGATTTTGAAATAGTGTAGAGATAAAATCTTCTTATTTTATTTTAATGACTATTCAAATTGCAAAACTGCCAATAATTATTATAAAAAAATTTCAATTTATTGGTTGTATTTTTTGAAAAAGGTGTTTTCAGAAATTCCAATTTTAATATTGTTCCGACGACAAATTAATAAACTTCAAGGGTTCATTTTAGATTGAAAATTTTTTGAATTTATTCAGATTTATTTTATTATATGTACGATCCTATTAGAAAAATAATTTTTTTATTTAGAAACGTGTTGTTTTTATAGTCGATTTTCAGTAGTGCATGTCATTTTTCAGTCAGGCGAGTATCTCGAAACATTATTTTTAACCTAAGAGGTTTGTTTTGCTCTTTTAATATCTGCAATTTAACCAGGTTAATACGCACATATGTATAAGTCTACAAGGATACTAAAACAAATAAAAAAGTTGTTCTTTACTTTAAAAAATATGACTTTTATGGTAGATTTCAAGTAGTACATATCAATTTTTATTCAGATGATCATCTGAAAACTGTATAGCAAAGAATTTGTTTGATGTAATTCTAGTAACTATTAAAAGATAACCTTTTTTATACTTTTGAATAATAATTATTTTAATTAAGTTATTGAAATTTTTTGAAAAACCCTTATTATAAATTACAAATTTAAAATTATCCCGGTAACATGTTTTTCGGCATAGGAGTTTTGTTTTCAACCTGAAATGTTAAAAATTTATTTAGTTCTGGCCTTCATTTAAGATTTTACGCAGTACAGGTCAATTTCCAGTCAGATGAAAATCTTGAAACTGTATCGCTGGAAAATCCTCTTATTGTTTTCTAAAAACGTCACATTTTTTAACTTAAAAGGTTTCTATTAAGTTTAAAATGCAAAGAATTTATCTATCTTCATACCTATATAAGTATAAGCCTGATAGGACAAGAAAGATCTTTTTAAAATTTTAAAAGGTGGTAGTTTTACAGTAATTCTTAAGTAGTAGAGATCAATTTTTTGTTAGACGTCGATTTTGCAACAGTTTGGGTAGGAAAATTTCTTATTCTAGCCTAGAAACGTTAAAAAGTGTACAATTTACAATAATTGAGATACAAATTTTCTCCAATAAAATATCAAATTTTTGAAAAAGTTGTTTTTCAAAATTGCACTAACATTAACCTACGACAAATTTTTAAATTTGTATGGTTGATTTTGATCCTAAAATGTTTAGAATTTATTTAGCTTCACGTCCATATGTACAAAAGCCAATTAGGAAAATACGTTCTTGTTTTTACATTTTAAAAGCTGGAGATTTTATACTTGTTTTTAAGTAGTACAAGTCAATTTTCTCTCAGCCGACAGCTTTAAACATTATGATGAGAAGATATTATTATTTAATTTTAGAAATTATTAAAGGTGAATCATTTTTAATCATTTAAATACAAATTTTCTTAATTAAATAGTCGCATATTTCCAAAAAACATTTTATAGGAATTTCAATTTTTCTGTGAGCTTATGCTTTTATAAAAGATTTTAAGTAGTATAGGTAAGTTTGCAGTAAGGCGACGATTTTGAAATAGTGTGGCGATAAAATCTTCTTATTTTAATCTAGAAATTAGTAAAAATACACAACTTCCGATGATTATAATAAAAATTTTCTCAATTTATCAGATGCATTTTTTTGAGAAGCTGCTTTTAGAAATTCCAATTTCAATATATTATGCCCCCACGACACATTTTTAAAATTAGATGCCTTTTTTGATCTTGAAATATCTGGAATTTATTCAGGTTCATGTAAGTCTATTAGGACAATAAGAGTTTTTTTTAGATTTCAACGAGAGGGACATTTATACTACATTTTGAGTAGTACAGGTCAATTTTTAGTCAGACGACAATCTTAAACTCTGTTTTCAAAGATAACGTACAGATTTTATTTATTAAACAGTCAAACTCTTATTATTTTTAGGAAAATTAGGAAAATACGCTTTTTTCAGATTTCAAAAGGTGTGTCTTTTATACTAGGTTTTAAGTAGTACTGGTCAATCTTCTGTTAGGTGAAAAACTTGAAACATTATGGCGAGAAGATGTGATGAAGTGTATTACGAAAATTTGGATCTTTTTTAAAATGCGAAAGGTCAGGCTTTTATAGACTTTAAGTAATGCAGGTAAATTTTAAGTCAGTCGACGGCCTTGAAAAAGTTTTAGGAAAAAACCTTATTTTATGCTAATAATTAATCAATTTGAAAACTTCCAGTGATTATTAGAAAAAATTTCTCAATTTATCAATTGAATTTTTTGAAAATGCTGGTTTTAGAAATTTAAATTTCAGTATTGTCCCACGACACATTTTTCAACTTGAAATGTTTGCTTTAATCTTAAAGTTTCTAGAATTTATTTAAGTTCTTGATATTCCATTATGAACATAAGAGGTTGTCCAGATTTTAAAGGGTGGGGTTCTTATAAAATATTTTAAGTAGTAAAAGTCACTGTTTAGTCAGACGACAATCTTAAAACATTCTTATTTGATTCTAGAAACTAATTTGGTGATTGTGAATTCTCTTTTTTTAAAACTCCTTCAGCTTTAACGAACAAATTCTCATGGCGTATCTCGTGCTTCGCACTCGAGTTTATTCCTGTTAAACTGAGCAGCCTTACCGTTTTTTAACTTCTAAATTATTTCCCGAACCTCAGTGACCCAGACTTTGTTAATTGAAATTACTACCGCATCGTGTTCTACATCGCAGTTGTAGTGCCCTATTGCTTCAACTCCTTATAATTGTTTTAAACAGTCTCTCTAAATAAAATTATAAAATTTCCTGAAATATTTCGAAATCTTTCGAAATTCCTTGCAATTTTTTTAATCCTCGTAGAATCCCTTACAATACATTGGGTACATTAGTCTTTTAAAATTCATCGAAATCTCTTTAAGTTCCTTAAAATTCTTTTAAATCTTTGCAAATCTTTTTGAAGTTCACTGAAATCCCTTTGAATCCTTCCGAATCTTCGAAATCTTTCACATTTTTTTTTGTTTTTGCTAATTTTTTAATTTTTGTTACTTTATTATATTTTTTCCTTATTCCTTTATAAATTCGTTAAAAAAAGTTAGTTATCGCATGAAGTACTTGAAATTCTTTATATCCAATAAATTATTTTGATATCTCTTACAATCCTTTAGAATATATAATTAAATCCATTAAAAGCTAATAAAAATACTGGGAAGTTTCTTAAAATCCTTTATGTTATTCGGAAATCCTTTGAAATCTTACGAAATCCCTTTAAAATTGTTAAAATCCGTTGAATTTTAAACTTTGCAAATCTATTGAAATCTCTTTAAATCCCTTCAAATCATCGAAACCTCCTGACATATTTCAAAATTCGTAAAAATACTTTGATATCGCATGAAACTCTTTGATATCCTTCTAAATTTAATTACTTATATTAAAATCTCTTTAAATCCCTTAAAATTCTTTAAAAACTAAAAGTCCTTAAAAATTCCATCAGATATTACGAAATTTAATGAGATTTCTTGAAATTTCTTTTAATCATTCAGAATATCTGAAAATCCTTTAAAATATATTAAAATATATTAAATTCTTTAAAAAACCTTTAAAAATCCTCAAAATTTCTTAAATTTATTCATAATATTCAAAATCCCCTAAAATTCGTGAATGTCTTGGAGTATTTCCCTTAAGACTCTTTAAAAACTAAAAATCCTTAAAATTTCGTAAAATATTACCAAGTTTAATGAGATCTCTTTAAATATCTTTCAATCATTCCGAATCTCTGGAAATCTTTGAAAATATAATAAAAAAGATTGCATTCTTTTTCAAATCTTTAAAAATCCGCAACAATTTTTAAAATTCTTTATAATATTTAAAAATCCTCTAAAATCCGTTCGTCTATTAGGAAAATGAAAGTTTGTTTCAGATTTCAAAAGCTGGGGCTTTTACAGTAGATTTTAAGTAGTAATGTCAATTTTTAGTGAGACGAAAATTTTAAATTATTGTGACAGATATTTTTATTTTATTCTAAAAATTACTAAAGGTGAAAAATGCTGAATGATTTAAATACAAATTTCGTTAACTAAAAAGTCACATTTTTCAATAAATGGGTTTTAAACATTTCAACTTCAATATGTATATATTTGCACTATGAAAATTTCTCAAAAAAAGAAGGAGGTCAAATTTCACAAAAATTTAATACCTTTTCTGTTTAGATGAATTTATTAGAATGTAAATTAATTAGAATGTAAAGGGATAGGGCAATCATTATATATTTTAAGTAGTAAAGGTCAATTCTCAGTCAGTCATACATCCAGAAATTTTCATGGCATGAAATACGTTTGAGTGCTTCCTGCATTTGAAGATGTCTATTCGACTTGTGCATCTGGCATAAGCACTACATTTTCATCGCTTCAAAAGACGAAAGTTTCTTTTTACACTTCGTTGACTGAAAATATTTCAGCCAAAGTATGGAGTTCCAACTATATAACTCCCTATATATATACTAGATATATATACACGGTGACCCATTTTAATCTATAATCCCAAACATCTTCTAAAATCCTTTATCTAAAAAGAAATGGTTCTGCACAAAGATAGACCACGACTGAGAGGGACATTTGACTGTACCTTCAATTTTGACCTTGAGGTCAATTTTCAAGGTTAAATGGAGGTGAGACCCTTTTCCTAAATGAGAACCCCTATTTTTGACTACGGATTTGAAAAGAGCGGGAAATTTAAAGTCAAAAATGATGTGTGGAAAAATTGTTTTTGTGACCTTGGAGAGAAAAAATCAAGATCAAATGTCTGAGAAACTACTAGATATATTTTTAAATACGTAATCTACGACGAAATTGTTCGGGCGAAGGTGACCTGAACCGAGGGGGCCATTTCGCTGTACCATCCATTTTGACCTTGAGGTAAATTTTCAAGGTCAAATGGAGGCAAGACCCTTTCCATAAATTAGAACTTTTATTTTTGACTGTGAATTTAAAAAGCGCAGGAAATTTCAAGAAAAAATGGCTTTTGTGACCTTGAAAAGGTAAAAAATTGAGGTCAAATGTCTGAAAAACGACCAGATGCCCTTTTTCTGAATTGTCTTGAACTTGAAGGTCATGATGGTCAAGGTGATGTACACCTTAACATTGCATCGAATTTTGTGAAGCATCTTGAACGTTTTCTTACCCGAAAAACAAAGACCATTCAGAAAAACGGGATCTGGTCATTTCTCAGACCATTGACCCTAACTTTTTACCTTTCCAAGGTAACAAAAACAATTTTTTCACAGATCATTTTTGACTCAAAACTTCCTGCTCTTTACAAAGCCGCAGTTAAAAATAGGGGTTCTCATTTAAGAAAAGGGTCTTACTCCCATTTAACCTTGAAAATTGACCTCAAGGTCAAAATTGATATTACAGTCAAATGTTCCCCTCGGTTCTGGTCACCTTTGTCCTTCTCCGTCGTACATAAGGTAATTTAAAAAGATATCTGGCAGTTTCTCAGACATTTGACCTTAATTTTTTACATGTCCAAGGGCACAAAAACCATTTTTCCACGGATTATTTTTTCTTGAAATTTCCCGCTCTTTTAAAATCCGCACTCAAAAATAGGGGTTCTCATTTAAGAAAATTTGACCTTGAAAATTGATCTCAAGGTCAAAATTGATAGTACAGTCAAATGTCAAATTGAAAACTCTAATATCTCTTAATTGTATACATTTAATTGTAGCATATAGATATACCTAATTATTGGTAAAAATTCAATATGTGAAATAATTTAGTTCTCTACTTCATTAAAAATAAAAAATAGTACCAAAAAAAATTTTGAAATGGAATTAAACAATTTTATTCTGATATAATTTTTTTTTTTTTTATTCAAACTCTGTTTTTTTATTCGTTTATTTTATTCATTTTCGTTATTAAACCAATGTTTGAATATCAAGTTTAAAAATTTGTTTTAACAATTATAAATAATTTCGAATTAAAAGCGTTCAAAGCATTAAGGAAATATATTAAAAACGATTTGGAATTGAAAACGTTCCAAATTCAAGAATTTTAGTTGAAGGCAAAATTTTTGAAAATTATAATATCCCGTATGGAATAAAATGGAAAGGAACCTACATCATTTCTATATAAAAGCGATTAAAATTATACAATTTGAACTAGCAATTTTTTTAGTCAAACGCTCTCAATAGTGAAAAATTTCAGAATTGAAATATGAAAATATTACAATTGCATTACAAAATAGTTGAAATGCTATAATTTTAAAATCAACGTATTCAAAATTAAACAATTTTATTTTAAATTGTCACATTTCGAAATTAAATTATTTTGGAATTAAATAACAGGAAATTAAAAAACGTTACAAATTGAATTTTTTTATTAGAATTTTAAACACTGAATTATTTAAAATTTAAACAATTAAAATTTTCGAAGCTTCGAAAGATTTATAATTTTTAATTATAATCACATAATAAGAAATTATGATCTATATACCTGAATTATTTTTAAAAAACGTTCAAAATAAAAAGTAATTTTAACTAGGAGACTTTAGAAACAAAAACATTTCTACCACGAAACGCTAAAGATTAAACGAACCCAAACTTCAATAAAAACTGAAACAAATTTTAGTTACGAAGAATTGTGTTATTAAAACTTTTTCCCTGTTCGAAACCTTTAAAAATTCCAATATTTTTAGTAAATTCATATTGTGAAAAAATAAAAATGGTCAAATTGTTAGCGTTCAAGATAAAAAGTAACAATTCTAAAATTGTAAATATTCAAAAATAAATATTTTAACTTGCCAATTTCAAATATTGTAATTTTTAACGCTTCATTTATAGTTATTTTTCCGTTCCAATTAAATATTTTTCAAGCATTAATATTTCATTTTTTTATCTTTTGAACTGAAAAAATGACAATTTTTTTTATCAATTGACAATTTTAAGATATTACATTAAAAACTAAAATTTGTGTTTGAAAATTCAAAAAACAAGATTCCAATATCAATATTTTAAATTGTTTAAAATATAAATCAAGTAATTAATTTTGGTAAAAATAGCCGAATTTATTGTGAAATTTGAAATTGGATATGTAAAAAAATTAAGAAAATTTAAAACAACTATTTGTAAATTTAAACTTTTGAAGAAAAAATTGTAACTCACTCATAATTGAACTTTCTTACAATTTTGTATTTAAAAGTTTAATTTTTAGTTTGAAATTATAGGAAATTTAAAATTGATAAATATGTTATTAACTATAAATATATATTATTACTGCAAAGATGTAATTTCTATCAACAAATATCACTCTCGTTTACACTGATTAAAATTATTATTATTTTTTATTTTTTCTACTATTTACTTTTTAAGTTCATCATCCTTGAAGTAGGATTTTAAAAATCGTTTGTTAAAAGTTAATCATTTTCGAACTTGGCCTCTTGATTTTTAAAATCCAATCATTTTAAATCTAAAATTCCAAATTATAAACTTGAAAATAAACGATAAAGCATTGACTTGTGAGGGGACTAACTTCATGTTGAAGTCAATTTTGTAAGATGTCAAACTGACGTCTGCTGATAAGTTGTCACATTGACATGAAACAGAAAGTCACGAAACTTTATTTAAATAAATTTAACTTTTTAAATTATTTTTTAATACATTTTTTTACTTTAAAAAAAGGATTTTTTTATATCAATTCCCACCTTCGGAAAAGCTATTATCGGGAGAAAAAAGAAAGTATATTTATTGAAATTTATAGAGAAAACTTTACACTAATTTTTAACCAAACAGATTAATTTTGTTGCCAAAACCTCAACTTTATAACATATCACACAAATTTTTAACTAAAAATGCTTATTTTTTTAACAAAAAATCAAATAGCTAATCTTTCAGTTAAAAAACATTATTTTTAACAAATTTTCCAAATAAAAGTAAAATATTAAATTAAAATTAATTAATTTTATCAAAGAGTGGAATTTTCAACCAAATAAGATTCAAATTCGATCAAAAAAAGATAAATTTTGAAACCAAAAAGACGAAATTTAACAAAATAGTCACATTTTCAACTAAGCAGATAAATCTTTAACAAAAAACATTTTTTAATAAATTATTTCACTTTTAAATTTGTAGTTAAATTTTCAAACAATAAAGATAAATTTTTAACTAAAAATGCAATAATATTGATGTTTCTATCAATAAATTTTTTTATCCATAACAGTTGAACTCAATTGAAAATGAACAGATTTTCAACAAAAATGATGAATCTTTCCACAAAAATTGAATTTTTAAATTTTCAATCAAAAATATTAACTTTTAACAACAAAAAAATCAATTTTCAGTAATGTAGTTAAAACTAATAATTGAATTTACAAATAAAAGAGACAAATGGTAAACCCAAAATTTAATATTGTTGAATTTTCAGGTGAAAAAAATTTCAATTAAAGATAAAAAAAATCATCCTTTTAGATAATAAAATAATTTTGAATAAAATCAAGAACATATTTTCAAGAAAAAACTTAAAACCTCAACCAAAAGCAAATAATTATTATCGAAGAGTAGAATTTTTAACGAAAAAAGATTCCATTTCAAACAGAAAAGATGAATTTTCAAATAAAAAAGTTTAATTTTCTACCAAAACTGCAATTATTAAAATTACAGTTAAAAAGATAATTAAAAAAGAAATTTTAATAGTAAAATTTTTAACCAAAAAAATAAATATTTTAAAAAATTGAGTTTTTAACCAATATTTTTCAACCAAACAGAAAGAATAAATGCTAAACGAAAAATGTAATAAGATAGATGATTCGACCAAAAAATATTTTACTTTTTTATCAATAACTGTTAAACTTAAACAAAAAACGAACATATTTTTAAAAAAATATGTAAATTTTAAACAAAAGAGATAAATTTATGAGAAACATAATTATTTATTCAACTAAGAAAATTAATTTTTAACCAAACAGTTCAACTTTAAACCAAAAAGTTTAATTTTTAACTAAAATGGATAAATCTTCAACCAAAAATGTATTAGTTCACTTTTTAACAAAAAAAAACTAATTTTTAACTAAAAAAATACATTTCTAACGAATCAGTTAAACATTAAATCAAATTGTTTAAATTTCAACTTAAAAGAACAATGTTGAACAAAGTAGTTAAATTTCAACCTGAAGGATAAATTTTAAAGAAAATTATTGATTTTTGCGTAAAATAATTAAACTTTCAACCAAGAAACATTAGTTTTTAATCATGTAATTCAATTTTAACCAAATAGTTGCATTTTCAACAATAAAAAATTATCAAAACAAATTTAATAAGATTTATGCTTCGACCAAAAAATATTTGAATATCTGATTAATAAAAGTTGAATTTAATTAAAAAAGAACGCTTTTTTGAACAAAATAGTTCAACTTTTAAGCAAGCAGTTAGGTTTTAACAAAAATAATAAATCTTCAAATAAAAATTTAATTTTTAACAAAGTAATTTAACTTTAAATCAAGTAGTTAAATTTCAACGCAAAAAAATAAACTTTTTACAAAAAATGTAGAAGTTACATTTTCAACAAAAAGACTAATTTTCAAACAAAAAAATACATTTTTAACAAAGTAGTTAAATATTCTATCAAGTAGTTGAATTTTCAAACAAAATAGAAATTTTAAACTGAAAATAAAGTGTAGTTAATTTTCGACCAGAAAAATGATTAATTTTGAACAAAAAATCTTAAAGTTGATATATTTCCCTTAAAAATTGAATTGTAATTTAAAAACAGTTTAATTTAATCTAAAATGATACATTCTTAACAAAACAGTAGAAATTTCAACCCGGAAGGATAATTTTTAATAAAATTGTTGAATTTGTATAAAAATAATTAAATTGTTCACCAAAAAGTTGCGTTTTTACCTGAAAAGATAACATTTTTACCCAAAGAGTTGAAATTTTAACAAAAAAGTTAAATTTTTATCCAAGAAATATTTTTCATTTATAAAAGAAAAAAAATTGTCATGAAATTGTTGAATTTTCAACCAAAAAACGAAAAGAATCACTTGTTCATGAAATGGTTGCATTTTTATGAAAATAATTAAATAGCTAATCACATAGTAATACTTTTAATGAAAAAAGAGAAATTCTTCAAAAAAAATATGTTCCTTTGCATAAAATTATTCTTAAAAAAATTGATTATTTTCCAATCTCAAAATACAAAATATAATAGTAGATTATTTAACCAAACAAATATGATGGACAAAAAATATTTGGATTTTCTTATTTGAAGCTATTAATTGAGTTCGCATTTTTATAAAAAAAAGAGAAAAGAAACGAAAGAGACGAATAGAAGAAAAAAGACAAAGAGGGAAATGACTGTGAAGTCTGCAAAAAATTAATAAAATTTAGGAAAATTTATAAACTAAAAAATAATAGTTTAAATAAAAATGTAAGTTCGTTTTGAATACTTTCTAAAGATTAAAAAGATCAAAACACACCCCTATTTACCAATGAAAAATTAATTGCCGAGAAATGCTTATATATCAGTAAAAATCAGTAAAAATAATTAAATTTTACTACTCATAAAATGATTTCTTCAAACAATACTTTTTTTAAAACAAAAAAATCTACCTTGGCCCGGATTTGAACCGGGAACGCTACTACTATAATTAATTTAAAAAAAGGTTTTATGAAAAAGACAGAATGCCCGTTTTAATCCAAGAAAAAAATTCCCGGACATTTCTATGTAATAAAAAGGAAATTAAAGCATTCAAAGTGGAACTCTTGATTTTCTAAATTTTTTAAATTAAATTTAAAATTTTTTTATTACAAAATGGCGTATTTATATTTTTAATAATTTACACGTATAAAATGGAAGGTACTAACACTTTTCAGTCAAACAATCTAAAATTAAATGCAGATAAACTTTAAAATTTATAAGTTTTATAAATTATAGAGTTCAAGATTCAGATTAAGTTCCCAAACTATAAATTTAAGTTTAAATTTGTAATACTCTAAATTAAGCAATCAAGCAAT
Organism: Druon quercuslanigerum; assembly: GCA_010014905.2. Classification (NCBI taxonomy): domain Eukaryota; kingdom Metazoa; phylum Arthropoda; class Insecta; order Hymenoptera; family Cynipidae; genus Druon; species Druon quercuslanigerum. The sequence goes on along the minus strand of JAAAKG020103138.1, from coordinate 1,495 downwards.
GAAGTTTTAAATTTTTCAAGCATGTTATTATTTTAACTGATTTTAAGCGAGGCACGTTAAAAATTGAAAAATAATTTTTTTGAAGCTAACTGTTCTTAAATTAGAAGCTAAATTATTTTTATATTTAATTCAAATTAAACTAATTTAATTTAAAATCATTAACGAAATTTTTTTAGGAACTTTGAAATATATTTTTAAAAATTGAATTTTTCCTGCAACTTTTAGAAAATCCTGAAAATTAAAAAAAAATCATTAAAATTTGAACTTATAAATAACAATAGAACACTGATTATTTGTAAAAGAAATTAGTCTAATTTTAAGAAATATTTAAAAATTTTCAATTCTGCTATATATAGCGAAATTTTGTTGCTAATACCAAAGTTCGAATTTGAAACAAAATGTAGATTTTTGCAGATTTCAAACAAAAAATTTAGAAATTTCTTCAGAATTGAGAAAGGCTTCAAAAAAATGAAAACATTTTCTTAAGATTCTTAGTAAAATCGAAAATTATTTTTTATGTTGAAAAATTATTATAACAGAAAATTTAGAAAGATTTTCAGAGATTTCAAAAATTATCAAAAAAAGAACCTGAACAATTTTAAGGATTTTTTTTTATTTGCAAGATGAAAAAAGTGTAGATTTTTGCTGATTGCAAACTAAAAATATAGAATCTTCTTAAGAATTGTGAAAGGCTTCAAAAGAATGAAAACGTTTTCTTATGATTCTTAGAAAAATCAAAAATGATTTTTTATTTTGAAAAATTTTTGTTACAGAAATTTTAGAAAGATTTTAAGAGATTTCAAAAATTATCAAAAAAGAACCTGAAAGATTTTAATGATTTTATTTTCCTTTGCAACATGAAAAAAATGTAGATTTTTGCAGATTTCAAACAAAACATTTAGAATCTTCTTAAGAATTGTTAAAGGCTTCAAAAGCATGAAAACATTTTCTTAAGATTCTAAAAAAAATCAAAAATGATTTGTTATTTTGAAAAATTATTGTAACAGAAAATTTAGAAAGATTTTGAGAGATTTTAAAAATTATAAAAAAAAACCTGAACAATTTTAAGGATTTGTTTTTATTTGCAAGATGAAAAAAATGTAGATTTTTGCTGATTGCAAACTAAAAATATAGAATCTTCTTAGGAATTGTGAAAGGCTTCAAAAAAATGAAAACATTTTCTTAAGATTCTTAGGAAAATCGAAAATGATTTTTTACCTTAAAAAATTATTGTGACAGAATTTTTAGAAAGATTTTAAGAGATTTCAAAAATTATTAAAAAAGAACCTTGAAGATTTTAAGCATTTTTGCAGATTTCAAACTAAAAATTTAGGATCTTTATTAGAATTGTGAAAGGCTTTAAAAGCATGAAAACATTTTCTTAAGATTCTTAGAAAAATCAAAAATTATTATTTTTGTTGAAAAATTATTGTTACAGAAAATTTAGAAAGATTTTAAGAGATTGCAAAAATTATCAAAAAAGAACCTGAAAGAT
>JAAAKG020103127.1:0-15791 GCA_010014905.2 Druon quercuslanigerum | reverse complement strand
TGTCCTATAGTTAAACATAAAATATGTTAATCCTGAACATGTAGATGTTACATTTGAACATCCATTTTTCTCCGTGAAGCCGGGGAATCACTTTTCGATCTTGCTTCCAAAAACAAGGTACTTCGAAATTCCGGTCAGTCGCTACCAATAGTGCCCCCGAAGAAATCGTAATTTTTATGGTTTTTCAGGGGAGATTTTTTTCTATTCAAATAAATTAAATATTGATTGTGATATTTTCATATTTTATAATTTTTTTCGACATGAAGAACGATATAATAAAGCTGTACTTAGAATGCGAAGCAACCGGAAATTTAAAGGATTCATCCAATATACAAGCTTTTGAAAAAGTCTTCTCCATTAAAAAATAAACATTTTACTTAAAAATTCATCTGTTTGTTTAAAAATGTAACTAAATTGCTAAAAATTCATTTATTTTTGTTTGAGCAATACTTTGCTTTAATCAAAATGTAACTTTTCTATTTTTTGTTACAAATTTATAATTTCTGGATTAAAATTCTTTTATTTTGTTAAAAGTTCGTCTTTCTTAATAGAAAATGACTCCTTGATTAAAATTTCAACATTCTGGAATTAAAATTTAACTATTCTGTTGGAAATTTGTTTTTTTTTCAATTTGTTTATTTATCTGAAAATGTAGCTGTTCCATTTTTCATAAAAAATTTGTCATTTATAAGTTGAAAACAACATTGTATTTGGCAAAAAGTCATGTATTATCTTAAAATTTTTGTTGAAATTCCTCGTTTTCAGTTTAATTCAACTAGTTAAGACTTTATGATTTTTTTGTTAAAAATCAGTTTTTAACTCTGAAAACTTAACGATTCCACTTGATGTTGAAAATTTATCTTTTTTAGTTGAAAATTGAACAATTAAACTAAAGACACATTGTTCTTATTGGAAATTCTTCTTTCGTAAAATTCAACTGGTAGATTATTTATTTTTTCTAAATTAGATTTTTAAATGCAAATTTAACTTATCCATTTTTGGTGGTAAACTTATTCTTTTGTTCAAAATTTAACTACTATTCAAATGAAAGTTTATCTTCGTAGGTTATAAATCCAGCTATTTGGTGAAAAGTTGAACTAATTTTTTGAAATTTTAAATATTTTGTTGAAACGATAACAATTTTGTTAAAATCATCTCTCTTGGCTAAAAATGGACTTTTTGGTCAGAAATTCAACTGTTTTTTAAAAAATTTGTATTTTTGGCTTGAATATTCAATTACCAAATTTTATTGTGTATACACAGTAAGATAGGCTATATAGGCAATATTTGATTAATCCTTAAAAATTAGTTTAGTTCTGTGAAAATTGATTGAGTTCCCTGGAAATCCCTTGAAATTCTCTTAAAGCTGTGTGAATCCCTTAAAATTCCTTGATATCTCTTGAAATCTCTTAAATCCTTTTGCAGGCTTTTAAAATCTGTAAAACTCCCTTGAAATTCTCAAAAATTGTGGAAACTCCTTAAAATATCCCCTGAAATCCTTTCAGATATTTGAAATCCGTAGGCATCGATTTCCAAATCTTTTCTAAATCCCTTATAATATTTGGTAATCCTTCGGAATTCCGTTAAGTCTTTTTATTATATTTTACGAAATCATTCCGGTCTTTGGAATCTCATTTTAGTCCTATGACTTCTTTTTAAATATTTCGAAATCGTTTAATCGTTCCCTAATTTAGTTTATTAAATTAGACGCATTATCAATTTATGGATAAACTTTTGTGAAAAGTTAAAAAAAAATTGTTTTAGATTTTTCCTTTAATATTACTATTGTAAAATTCTTCATTACAGCCGTTCAATTATATTTATGTAATTCAAATCTAGCTGTAACAATAACACCAACTTGAGTACCAAAATGTAAAATAAAAATGAGGTATTCCAGATTAGATGGGGGATATCCAAAATGTCTGCAAGTTGAGGACGAAACAATAATACCAAATGCATACGACGAAACTTTTGAAAAATAAAAATTGATATCTAATTACATTTATTGTAAAAAGTCATTATTTTCCACTTGAATTAAAAAATAAAGTTTCATCCCATGTGGTTGGTATTATTGCTTGGCCCTCGCCGTCCACACATCTTGGATTTCCCCCACCTAACGTGAAATGCGTAATTGATTTTCTAAGTTATGTTTGTTCGAGAAATTGAAAAAGAAACTAATCAAAAAGGATGAAAAGTGGAAGGCCGTAACTACATAAGTATATTCCTAGATATTAAATGACAAAAATTTTTCTAATTTTAAAGCATTTATTATATAAATATGGTTTAAAATAATTCCTTTAATTATAAATGATAAACAGAACTTTAGGTTTGATTTATACATGCCCTAATGCGCAGTTCTATATACTGAGGTCAACTGAAGTTAAAGAAATATTTTTTGATTTAGAGTAAACTGCTTGTGAAAAAACTTTTTCTTAAATATTTCTACATTACAATAATAAGCCTGATATATATGTTTCTATGTAGGATCAATGACATTTACGAAAAAACAAATTTATTTTATTTTAAACCGTCCATCCGCAGTTTCACAAGTGCTGATTTTATCTTTTCCAGCAGTATACCCCCTTCTTTTCTGGAATCAAACTCATCCTTGATTTTAGGTAAGTTCTTGGCCTTTTATTATTATTATTGTAGTAGGTATATACGATTAAAAATTTATCTTTTTGATTGAAGATTCTTCTCACTGGTGGCAAATTCAGCTATTTTATTGACAATTACGTCTTTTTCGGTTGAAAAATAACTTTTTTTAAACTGGAAATATAACTATTACATTTGCAGTTGAGAATGTAGCGTTTTTAGTTAAAAAGTCAACTATTTGATTTAATTATATATTTTTAGTTAAAACCTCATATATTCTTTTTTAGATTCGTGTTTTTTTAGTTGACAATTAATCTTATGAGCTAAAAATTAATATTTTCATTGTAACTTCGTCTCTTTGTTTGAAAATTGAACTATTTTATTGAATTTTCGTGAAGGTTCATCATTTTCATAAATAATTATTCCATTATTGGTTAAAAATTATATTTTAATTGAATATTTATCTTTTTTATTTTTGAAAATTCATCTACTTGACAGAAAATTAAGTTTCTTCTTAAAAATGCATAGTGCGGTTTAAAAATTCAAAAGGTTTTGTAGAAGATTCCTCCATTTTGTTAAAAACTCGTTTTTTTAGTAGAAACTTAATCTTCCTTATATTCATCTTTTTCACTGTCTTTTTTAAAGAAAAATTCAACTATTTTGTTAGAAAATTCAGCTATTTAGTTATAATTGAACTGTTTATTTCTTTAAATGGCTTTTTCGTACAAGATTTAAGTTTTTTGTTGAAAATCTATAGTGTTGGGTAGAAAATTCATCTTTTTGTGCAACTACTTAATTTTTGGTTTAAAAATTATGTTTTTTTTTTAATTCAACTATTTGGCTGAAAATTCAATTATTTTGTTAAAACTTTCCAGTATTTGGTTTTGGGTGAAAACTATAATTATTTTTTGGAAAATTTATGTATTCTGTTAAAAATTAATTTATCAATCTGAAAACGTAAGTAATGCAGGTTTGTTTGAAAACTTTTTTTTTTTAATTCAAGTATTTTGGTTGAAAATTTAACTGTTTTTATTTTTTATATAAAATTAATCTTTTTTCTTAATATATTCAATTAGACTGGTCTTAATTCAACTATTTAATTCAAAATCCATGTATTTGGTTAAAAATTAAACTATTGATCTACAGAATAGACTACGCTAGAAAATTCACTTTTTTGTTAAAAATTCATAGTGAACGGTGGAAAATTCGACTGTTTTATGGGAAATTCCTGTATTTTGTTAAAAATTACATTTCTTATTAAAAAATTGGTGTATTTTAGCAGAAAAAATAATTTTTTTTTAACAACGCTTTGTTTAAGAAATAAAATATTTTGATTAAGAACTGAACTATGCTTGTTTACAAATGCACATATTTTGTTACAAATTTAATTATTTGGTTGAAGATTCAAATCTCAAGTCTTAATGTCTAGAAACTAAGTTTGCTACCAATCAGTTTGTTTTTAAACTTATATAAATATAAATATTATGTGTTTAAGTATGTCATTTTTAGAGAAATTTTTTGAATTTTTTATATATGTCAAAAAAGAATCTAGAAGATTTGAAAAAATATTTTTCTTTACAGGATTTTGCAAAATATTAGCAACAATTTGAGCCTTTTTAAAAGATTTTTTAGGACTTTCAGAAGTTTAGAAGAAATTAAAAATATTTAATACATTTTCGGAAATGCTTCCAAGGTATAAAATATTTTAAATTTATTCAAAATCTCTTGAATTCTTCAAAATATTTTCAGATGACTCGAATTTTTCTTGAAATTTAAAAAAATCATTTAAAATTTAAAATGATTTCCTGTAACATTTTCTGAAATCAGAACATATTTTTGAATATTGTCGATTTGCCAAAAAAGAATCTAGAAGATTTAAAAGAAAAAATTATTTTATAGGATTTTATCAAATATGAGGATATATTTTAGACTTTTTTAAAGATATTTAGGACTTTTATAAGTTTGGAAGAAATACGAAATATTTGATAAATTTCTGAAAATGCTTCCAAGTTTTAAAAAATTTTGTAACTAGCCAAATCCTCTTAAATTCTTAAAAATATTTTTAGCTCTTTCAAATTTTTCTTAAAAATTTTTAAATCATTAAAAATGTAAAAAATGGCCGTAAAATCTTTCCAGTTTTCCTAGGAATTTAAAGAACATTTGTTTATTCATTTGAAATCTTTCTACATTCATTTCAAGCTTGTAAAGTTATGGTTTTAAATCGAACAAAAATCTGCATTTTTAACAATCTTTTATAGTTGAAAATTCTTTTTTAATCTCTTCAAATCTTCTGAATATTTCTTGGATTTACTCATATTTTATCTTATTTTATAATCTCACCAAATTGAAACATTTTTCTTTAAAATTAAAATCTTCAAGTATTTTTTAAAATACAAGGAAATCTTTTGAAATGTTTTGAAGTCTCTTTCAACTTTTTTCCTAAAGTTAATTTTTCAAAACAATAAATCTAAAAAAATTGTCCTGGGAACCTAAAGAATTTTTTTCATTTTCTTGAAACCTCACAAAATTCCTAAAATATCATATGCATTTTAATTATTTTTGAATTGTTTTTAAAATTTCTATGTATCTCTTGTACTTACTCAAATTTGTTTAAAATTATATGTTATTGCAAAGTTTTCCTTGAAGATTTTGTAAACATTTTATTATCCTGAAAAGTTAAATGAATTTTCTTAAAGTCTTCCATATTTTTTTGACACATTTTAAAATCCTTAATACTCTTAAAAATATACTTTAAAAAATTTTAATTTCAAAATGTTTTAAAGTTATTAAAAAGCTTCTAAATTTTCTTTCGATTTTTTTAAAATAAGTTTTCCCATAATTTGATTTTTGAAAATGTCTTTGAAAATCTTTAAAAATGTCAAAAAGGTTAGAAATTATATTGTGACAGCAAAATGTTGAGAACAGAATTATTTCCCATTATTAAGCAATCATTTACAATTTAGATTTTCTCTCCTATTAATAATAATGTTTGGAAACATTTCGAAATAAATTTTATGGTGAAGTATAATTATTTTTCTGGACATATTGATTAAAAAATGTATGGCTCAGAAAAGTGATAAATCTCCATTAATAGATAAACAACCTGAAAACAGTCACCAAAATTTACATTCACGCAGTGTCATCAAATAATGGTAACGTCTCAAACTTTTGTTTCTCGAGCGGCGGTGCTTATTATTTCGTGCATTTTTAAGAGTAAAAAATAAATGTATACTTTTCCTTTTTAACTAGCAAAATGGATTTTTTGTCCTCCAAATTAAGGAAATAAAAAACGAATTTTCAACAAAGGAGTCAATTTTTAAAACAAGGGGGTCAATCTAAAAAAAAATTAATTTTTAACGAACTAGTTCAACTTATAACCAAATGGTTAAACTTTCACCCAAAAAATTAATTTTGTACGAAAAATATTAAAGTTCTGCCAAAAAAGACAAATTTTTAAAAAAATTGTTGAATTTTGAAGTAAATAAGACTAATCATCTACAGAACAGTTGAATTTTTAATCCAAATATATGATTTTTTAACAAAAGAGTTAACTTTCAACGAAAAATATGAATTTTTTTTAAAAATGTGGATTTTTTAACTTATAAATATTTAATTTTTAACACTAAAGGTTATTTTCTGCCAAATAGTTTAATATTAAAAAAATATATATTTTACTTTTTAAGTTTTAAATTTTAGGAGTGGGAAAAAGATAAAAATGAATGCAATATCTTCATTTGTAACTAAAAAATGGATTTTTTGGGCTCCAATTAAAAATGATTTTTTATATGTATGTTTCAATTTATTTTAGAGAAAAATATTTAACGTACTCATATTATCAATCGTCCAGCACTTAGAAAACTCACAAAAAATAAAATATTCTTAGCTTTAAAAATAATCAAATGAGATACTTATAATATACAATTTTAATGAAACCCGTCCAAAAAATATTCGACTGTGAAGTAAGAAAATTAAATATCACTTGGGGCACAACCAATTTTTGGCCCGGCACTGGGCGTTTCTCACAAGCGGTGAGAATTTTGCTGGTTAGTATATAAGGATCATTTCGACTGATATACCCAGTGTGCGATAAAAGTTTGTGAATGTTTAAAATACCTCAATTCCACTTACATTATTTTTGTAAAGTTTTGCGATGTTAAATGAGCATCTAAATTCTGATTTCGAAATTATTTGCGAATATATTTTTATTTTTCCTGGAATAGTTTAAAATGTTATAAATAACTCCAATTTTCTGAAAAATGTAGAATAGAAATTTTTTCAATGATTCACTGAAAATAATTCTTTAATGCTTTTATTTTAAAGACTGATTAATTACTTATTAGCTGATTAATATTTTAAAAATATTAAATAAAATAAAGATTGAATTTCAATTTTTCTCCATTAAGTAAGAGAAATAAGTTATTCACTTTAAGGTTATGTTTAAGGAATTCTACATATGATTTTTGTAATGAAAGTTTATTTATGTTTAAAATACTCCTATTCCTGTTATATATATTTTGTAATTGATAAAACTAAATTGTTTAATGCTTTTAATTTTATTGAGTCATTAATTTATCATCAGCTACATAATTTATTTTTCAATATTAAATTACATACAGATTGAACTTTAATTTTGTTCAATTGAGTCACATAAATTTGTATAATAAAAGTTTATTTATTTCTGAAATAGCTTTATTTCAATAATGTAATTATTGTGTGTTTTTATGATGTTGTGGAATGAGTATCTGAGTTCAATTTGCCCAAATATACTGTAACTTTTCTTAAATTAGTTGAAAATGTTATTAAAGATTCTAATATTTATGAAAATATAAAGTAGAAATAATTTTAATGTATCAATGAAAATAATTGTTCTTTGATTTTTATGTTGTAAACTGATTGATTAATTACCAACTGATTTATTTTTTCAAAATATCAAACTTCACTAAAATCTAAAATAATGCAAAAAATTAAAGGTTTCGACTGGGAAAAAATTTTAACAAATAAATAGTTATTCGAAAATTGGGTAAATAATAAAAATGAAAACAAAAAAAAGCGCGCGCACATGGTAGTCTAGTCTCCTTTAAAATCCTTTTAAATGCGTTGAAATTTTCTACAAATACTGAAGAGTTCAGATTTTAAAAAATTCTTTAAAATACTTTCAAATTATTAAGATATATTGAAAATTAGTTACAATTTATTATAAGTAACATAGAATCTTAATCTATTCGAATTTCTGAGTTCATTTTGAATTTATTTTAGATTTCCGATTTGAATGCTTCAAATCTTCATATGTTTAAAAGCCTTCGAATTTAAAAAGGGTGTAAATTAAGCAACCTAATTTTCACAAACTACAAAGTTTCATTTGAATTAAGCTCAATTTTAAATTAATAATTTTGTCCACTTAAAATGCTATTAAACCATGGACTATCAAAAATTACATGACAGATTGCAAGTTTACACCATAATGCCTACATGCGTTTCTTAATTGCAGGTAGCTATGGCAGAATCATACAAAAATCAAGAACTAATTGCCCCCCTTCAAAAAGGAGACGTAGAAGAATTCAGGCGTCTCATCAATGCACTGGGTACAGACTCTTTGCGAGGATGGTCACCTGGTTTTGATTTACTCTGCCAATCTCTCCGAAAAAAACAGTTGGAAATCGCCAAACTCCTAATAAGCCACGGATGTTCACTTGGCAAACGAGGACGTGGCAATAATGCTCTTCACGTAGCTGTCATCTATGGAGACTTCGAAATAGTCAGGATGATAAAAAACAAAGGTTATTCTTCAAATGACAAAAATAATAAAGGGATGACCGCACTTCACCTTTTTTCCCAACGACATCCCGTCGACGAAGAATGCCCTCAAATTCTCAGACTTCTTGTTGAGGGCATAATCAACATTAATAAAATCAAACACTTTCAATCTGGGTTTACACCACTTCACTTTGCAGCAAAGTGTGACAATGCGGAGATGATTTCTCTGTTGCGGAAGGTAAAGTGCGACATAAACGCCAGAGCCGAAGAAGGTCGTACTCCTCTTCACATTGCAGCGTTGAATGGACAAGGAAGAGCTGTGCATACTCTTTTGATACACGGTGCAAATCAGAACCTGACTGATAACAAAAATAAAACGGCGCTTTGCTTGGCAGTCGAAAGACAAGATGTTCCAACAATAGAAGTCTTTTTGAAAAACACAATAACGCTAGAAAAGGATACGAAGCTTATTTACAGTGCTATTGAAACAATGAATAAGGTGATTGTTGAAGTGTTATTGAAGCACGGTGTCAGTCCAAATAGTCGTCCACCAAAAATTGACAAAGCTCCGATCCATACAGCCGTTGAAAAAGGATCTTTAGAGATTGTTTCTCTATTATTACAGTATGGAGCGGACCCGAACATTTTAAGGCAAACCCGGAGATCTCGTTCTAATAGAAAACAACATTCTATTGCATATACGGCGCTTCAGATTGCTGCTCAAAAAGGAAATACAGGAATGGTGAAGCTTTTATTGCAATACAATGCCGATCCAAGAGCTCAAGATCCATCTGCTATAGAAACTCCGTTGTTTTTCGCAGCTAAAGTAGGTAGCAGCGAAATTGTTGACATCATATCTAAAGTTTCTTCTGATCGGGCCGGAGAATGGCAAGATGGTTATTTTTCATTATTTGTGGCTCCATATCATGGACACGAGGATGTTGTTAACAAGCTTTTAGAAAAAGGAGTGGATCCAAATATGAATATCCGAAATTACCTGACTCCTCTGCAAGCAGCTGCACAAAAAGGTCATGAAACTATCGTTAAGATTCTTTTGGAGCACCAAACTGAGGTAAATCCAAAATGTATTGCAGGAAATTATCGATTTTCCACTCCACTTATTGCTGCTGTTCTCTCTGGAAATGTGGCCATCATTGAGATTCTTCTGAACCAAGGAGCTGATACAAGCGCAGAAATTTGCTCAAAGCCCGAGGAACGGAAATCTAAAGCAGAGTGCCTTTTAACTTATGGGTACTACTCTTTTTCAGAGGTCCTTTCAGAAAAATTTAAAATGGGTTGCAAAATGATTCACTTTGCGGCTGCAAGTGGTAAAAAAGAAGTTGTCGAGATGATTCTAAAACGAGGAGCAGATGTGAACGCTAAAGCTGAGGATAATTCAACGCCCCTTTATGTTGCTGTGGAAAAGCAACACGAAGATGTGGTTTCTTATCTCTTAGAATATGGCGCGTCTACTGATGCTAAATATTCTGGAGGGTTTGTTCTCTTAAAAGCCGTCGAATTAAAAAATGTGAATATTGTAAAGCTTCTGCTCAAGCACAAAGCGCCAATAAACTTCAAATGTAGCTCTAAACAAAAGGAGGGTTATACGCCGCTACATATAGCTATAATGAAAAGCAGTCTAGAGATCGTCGAAGTACTTTTGGAAGCAGGAGCAATAGTAGATACAAGTTCTGAAGTGGACTTGCCTCTTCACTTGGCCGTTGAGAAAAATGATGAAAAAATCATATCAAAACTTATCGAGCACGGAGCCTGCATTGATTCCAAATGTTCTCTAGGGCTAACGCCCCTTTTTCATGCCGTCGCTAATTTAAAAACTAAAGCCTTTAAATCACTTGTGAAGTTGGGAGCATCGTTAAATGTGAAGAATAGCAAAGGACAATCATTACTTCATTATGCTGTTAATGGAAACATAATAGGTGTTTTTGACATAAAGGACCATATGATCAGACTGACCTTGGAATGCGGAACAAACGTAAATTCAGAGTATCCATCTAATATATCAGCATTCGCAAAAGTTATTGCTTTCAAAAGAAGCGATGGTAAATTCAAGGCTAATTATCGATTACTGAAACTTTTCTTTGCCGAAGGTTTCGACGTAAGCTCTCGAATTGATGGATCTACTCAAACTGTTCTTCTTTATGCAGCTAAGATAGGAAATACGAAAGCAGTGAAATTGCTGTTACAACACGATGTTGATGTCAATATTCTGGATGTTGAAAAACACACAGCTTTCCATTATGCTATAGGTGAAGCTCGTAAGATTGTGTACGATTTAGATGAGAATTTAGTAACCGAAAACTATTCTTCTTATGGTTCGTTTATGATCGATGACCAACATATAGAACTTGCGCGTAGTATGACTGAAGCTTTAGCCAGAATGCAAGCCTCTGGTTTAGCTTTAAATGCACAAAATCTTGCATTGATAAAAAGTAATTTCGTCCAATATTATTATAATCGATGCAAGCAAGAACTGGAAGAACTTAAACAGAGAAAGATTACGAAGCACGTTACGTATTTCAATATTCTGATTGCGAATGAGTACAAATTAGCCGCTTATGCTAGTAATGAAAATATTATCGAGGCTTTAGAATTCAAAAATCTAAAAGAGTTTCCGTTATACGAGGAAGAATTAAAAGCGCGATTTGAGAGAGGCGTGACTAGAAAACATGTTTTTGAAATAAGCACAAATATTTTAAACGATATTTTTGAGATTAACGTACCGTTGCTTGTAACTGATGAAATATTTAAATACCTGAGATGTGTTGATTTAAAAAATTTGTGCAGGGCTCGAAGACCTCTTATGTTTGTTACTTAAGATGTGTCTTCAGATGCTTATTCTCATTAAGAATGAAAGAGACAAATATGAATTGTAGCAGGTATATTTCTGTTTAAATAATAAGAGTAATGTTTAAATTTGCTCCATGTACTCTAAAAAATTGAAAATAAGGGAAAGTTTATTCAACGATATTTACGGAAGACGTTCGTTTTTTCTTTGTACTAGTGTTAAGGACTTTTTTGTAAGTTTTGGAAAAGAATGTATTTGATATATACTTCTCAAATTATTTTAAAATTGCATTATATAATTAAAACACCCATTTAAATATAAAGCAGAAATATCACGGGAAAAATTAAAGACTATTTTAAAAGAAAGTATATAATTTATTGGATAAATTCAATGAGTTGTTTTTGAGAATATACCATCTGTTTTGGCGATGTGTACTTCTTCTAATGTCAAACAAAATATTTGTATGGCATAGTTTCGATAGACTTTTTCACACCTTATCCATTGATCATAAGCAGTTTTGAAGAAAATTAATATTTTACCTTAGAGAATAAAAGTGTTCTAGCGTCATTGGGTATACCATATCAGTTAAAAAAATTTTCTTTAATAAAAAATTAAATTTAATTATTTAATCTCAAGGTAGCGTAAAGAAAAAACCCAAGCTTCCTTTATAGCGTAAACAAAATTTTAAGTAAAGTAGCCTATAAAAAAGTCAAAAGTAAAAAAAAGTTTTTAAAATGTCAATATTTTCGTTTTGAAATGGTATATTTTCAAAAATCACTTAAAGCCTATTTCCATACATAAAAAGTGAAAATTAGTCAAAGAAGTCACCGAGTGCCTACAAAAGTGAAGGTTTTCGTCCTATGTAAATTTTATATTCTGCCCTGTACGTTAAATTGAGAAATGTGACCTTCTTCTAAAGATACAAAAATGAAAAATATATGCCTTTTATCCAACGAAGACAAATTTGCTTTTAGCTTTCATTTTTAAAGGTAAAATCAATAGTTTCTACGAATAATAGGCTATCTTTTCGTTACCGCTAAGAATTAGGCTAACTTCATTTTGAAATATTTTCTACGAATTCAAAACTCCAGTATTTTGATTACAGTTTGTAATGTAATATAGGCTCTTATAACTTTCCAAACAATAAATTTTAAAAGATTTTATTTCTTTTAATACTTCTACGTGTTGACTAAATTTCATACAAAATAAATTTAGCCTAATGCTTAACGGTAACGAAAAGATAGCCTATTCTTCGTAGAACACATCGAAATATATCTTTTTTTAAATGCTTATGATTAATGGAAAGAACGTAAAAATCACAAAATTGTACGTGACGCAATTATTTATATCGCCATTAGAAGAGTTTTATTCTATTCTTTTGAGTGCACAATTTTTCTATCTGTCTAAAATGCCATCATAAGAATAGGATATCTTTTAAACTAATTCATTTCTATTTCCATAGCGACCAACACATAGTTTCCTATTTTCCAAGAGAGAACGTGTTTTCAATGTATTAATTTCTTTCTATAATTGTACCAGCAGGCACACCGCACAGAGATATTTTGGTTCCTTCATGTGGAGTATAAGTTCCGAAATATTAATTCTAATCTATTCAAGTCTGTCTCTCTATAGTTGACATTATTTTAATTCACACATTTTAATAGATTTTATCTTTAATGCATTCTCCTCTATATAAGCAAGGATTAATGTATTTGTTAACGCTTTTAAATAATTATCAAAATATAAATTTGAATATTTTCCGAGTTTGCAATCTGCAAAACTATTTAATAATGAAAAATAGCTTAAACAAAGGCTTCAGTTAAATCTAACCAAGTCGCTTGAGGGGAATAGGATTTGTACTTTATATTTTTCCGTTAGAAGGACGGAGGAAAAATCGCGTATTGATATGAATACAAATTCTGAATTCTTCCGAATTTAAGGCTTATTACCTGGTTTATAAGTTGAAAACCGGAATTCAACAGGTTAGTTGAAAGTTGTACTGTATTGTTAAAAATTTATCTTTTCGATTAAAGATTCATCTCTTTGGTTGAAAATTGAACTATTTAATTGAAAGTTCGTTTTTTTTGTTCTTGAAAATTAACTTCTTTAAACTGAAAATTTAACAGTTACATGTATAGTTGAAAAATTAGCTTTTTTAGTTAAAAATTTCACTATTTGGTTTAATTTGATCTTTTTTAGATAAAGATTCTTGTATCCGGTTGAAAATTAGTGTTTTTTTTAGTAAAAAATTGAATCTTATTTGTTAAGAATTGATCTTTTTAGTTGAAAATTTAACTTTTCGGTGTAAACTTTAACTATTTTATTGAATCTTCGTAGTTTTTTATTGTGTTCAATTTTTTATTTAATCTAAATTAAAAGCTTTTTTTGTCAGTATAGTCAAAAATTCATCTTCAAAGTGAAAAATGTAACATTTCTTCCTTAACTAAAAATATTACTATTCTATTATTGGTTACAATTTTATATTTTTAGTTAAATATTGATATTTTTTATTCGAAGATTCATCTAAGTGATAGACAAGTAACTTTTTTTCTGAAAAATTTATAGTGTCGGTTGAAAAAAGTAACTCTTTTTGTGGAAAATGAATCTTTTTTGGTTGAATTTTAGCGGAAAATTTGTTTGTTGAAAATTCATTATTTAAACTTAAAATGTAAATACTCCATTTTTATTTAAAGTCGATCTTTTTTAATTAAAAACTCAACTATTATGGTTGTATCGTTCAATTTAACTGGTTATGTGAAATTTCGCAGTTCCGTCAGCTCCCACCACGGTTCCTGAAAGGGTTGTACGTTCATGCCTGCGTCAGTGGCTGACTAATTAAAAAGAAGCCCCAAGAGCGGGAAGCCCTGCTTGTTTTTAATTAAGTATTTTAGCATGACGTCATGAAAATGCAAACTGTGAAAAAAATGTTCGGAACGTAAAACTAAGTCATAAATATACAAATAGTAATATTTGTCAAGTGCAGAATGTAGTTCCTCAGTCGTGTTCCACTCTTTAGTCGATTTACGAACTTTGAGTGTCACGGAATAAAATAAAATATTCAAAATTTCAGGCTATTATATCAGATCGGGTACTATAACCTCCAATTTCGGATAGTTAATTATATTTCGTGAAACTGATCTGTATAACTTACTTTTATGACCGACCCCCCTTAAAAAGGAGCCATTGCATGCACCTGAAGCAGACATAATGTGGCAGCTTACAGCTAATGCGATCTTCACACCCGATAGAGAAAATTATATTTATATTGTAAAAAATTACATCGCTGTACCCCTCAGTGTCCCTTCCGCCGAATACGCCATTTTCTTCCTTTCACTTATAATTTAAAATGGTCAAGAACACCAAACATTCTCGGATGGCATATTCACACTCGTCAACATAACCGTCTTTACGATCGTGTAAATACAATACGGGCCGTCTTGATTCAACATGGAATTCGTTTTACGACTCCCGCGAAACGAACTCCGTGTTGCATTAACACGGCGCTCCAAGTTGTTGTGGCGACCGTTTAGAATTAACACGGTATCGTCTAGTTTTGACCGGGAGACTGATTTTCTTATATTCCCTAAAAACTTTTTAAGCGAGTGTGAGCCTACTTCTTTTTACCTCCGTTTAAAATCAACACGGAGTCGTATAAAATCAAAGCGCCACCGTGTTGAGGCAACATGGCGCAACGAATAGAATCAAGATTTCCCGTCGCGTTCATTCAAAAACTATTGTTTTGAATTAACACGATATCGATTACGTTCGATTGGCAACGTAGTTTATGGAAGGCCCATAACTGACACGAACTTCAATGTTTTGTACGGGGCTTCGCATTGCAGTCGAAATGTAAAAAGTGGAAATCTTTCAACTTCTTTTACATTACGATGCAAAACCTGAAACGAATGACGGAAACATAAAAAGTCCACTCCATTTAGCAATAAAAAATGGTTCGGTGCCTATAGTGGCTGCTCTATTGAATCATGGATTCGAAATTTCCTCTTTATTTGCTCCAGAAGAACCACGTGGATGCATATTGCTCTCTACATATTGCGGTTGAAATCGGTAACGAAGACATTGTAACTCTCTGTTTAAATGAAGGTATCCCTGTCAATTCTCCGACAAAGACTGGATTTATACCTCTTCATCTGGCTGCTCAAAAAGAAAATACAGAAATGGTTCACCATTTCTGTAACTTTCTGAAACTTTTATTGAAAAACAACGCCGATCCTGGTGCTCAAGGTTTATCTGGTATAGAAAGTCCCTTGTTTTTCGCAGCCGAAGTAGGCAGCTGCGAAATTGTCGACATCATATCTGAAGTTTCTGCTAATCGGACCGCAGAGTGGCAAGAAGGCTATTTTTCATTATTTGTGGCTGCTCACCATGGACATGAGGATGTTGTTAAAAAACTTTTAGAAAAAGGATTGAATCGGAATGTAAATATTCAAAATTATCTGACTGCTTTGCCCCATGTGCCATCGTTGTCAACCAGAGGTTGGCAGACCTACCGAAATGATAACTATGGCCCAACCCTCTTTGCCGACTATTGGCTACCACATTTGGCCCATACCTGACTATTAGAAGTCGGCCCAACTTCTAAATTTTACCATTGGCCCGACCGTGCTTGCCGACTATT
>JAAAKG020103126.1:0-39231 GCA_010014905.2 Druon quercuslanigerum | reverse complement strand
GTTTCATGAAAATAGGGAAATGAATTCTTCTAAATAAAATAAATGTAAGTACTATCTTAAATTACATTTACGACGTTGTACTTTCTTAAAATTTTAGATAAACATATTGCATTTTCGAAAAAAATGAATTTTAACCAAACAGATATCAAACCAAAAAGATTAATTTTTTTACCGATAAATACCATTTTTCAATATAATACACATGAACTTGGAACACAATAGTTCAATGCTCAACTAAAGACGATGTATTTTTAACGAAATAGGATAATTTCGAACTAAAAAAGATAAATTTTCAACTAAGAAAGTATTAGTTAAATTTTTAGTTTAAAAAGTTAATTTTCAACGCACAAAAAAACGAGTTTTCAACAAATAATTCATTCTTCGGTCAAAGAGATGAATTTTTAAACAAGAAAGATTTTTTAGACAAATGAGAAAAACATTTCAACCATTAAGTTGAACTTTCAAGTCAAAATTTTTATGTTAACTAAAAATGTTTAACTAAAAATATTAATTCTCTGCGAAAAATGTATTATTAGATATTTCTATTATAGGTATAATTCATATACATTAATTTACGTTCAAGGAAAATGAAATGTATTATTTTTATTAGAATTATTATTTTTATTTTGATTGTACAGTAACCATCTTGAGCCTCTGACAATGTTTTAAATTTTTATAATAATAGTAACCTTTATTTTTTCTTTCTCGGTGCGTATACTTTAAATCAATTGGTCATTTTTCTTTTATGTGAATTAATGTATATTCACTATATAAGGTTTTTGTCACTCATTTTGTTAAATTTTCATTGTTTTTATCCCATCAATCAACTTGATACGCATTATAGATGTTTTATTTGTTATTAAACATCTATCTGAATGTAAATAAACAATTTGTCAATTTTCGGATATTTGAACCTTCGGTTAATAATTCAACATTCGTTTAAATTGTTTTCGGTCAATTAATTATTCGGCAAATTACCTTTCCTTAAAATACTCAAAGTATCATTTATTAAGATACATAAAAGCAGATTCAATTCATTTATTTTTTAATTCACAAGCACGAGGTTTCTATAATTAAAAATACACAAAAAGGTTATATTGTATAAGAAAATTCACTTTGTTAAAAAGCAAGAATTAGATATCCAACATAAGAATAAGGATTTTAGATTAGAAAAATGTTTTAAGAATGTATCTAATGTTGATATCCCAGATGATATAGTTGAAACCTTGGTTTTAGGAAGTAAATTTGATGTTCCTTTTGATGCTAATAAAATTTCTGTAAACAATATCGTTGCAAATATTAAAAATTGTATAAAACATACAGAAGAAGATGATCAAAACCTCAAAATTAGAAAGACTGTAACTGAACTTGTTTTAAATTATTGTAGAAATAATAAATTTAATAATAAAAAAAACCAAACTTTTGAATCAGTTAAAAATTATCAAAATGAACATAAAGAATTATTAATTCTTAAAGCCGATAAAGGCAATATCACGGTTGCAACAAATAGAAGTAATTATAATCAAACTATTGAGAATATTTTCAA
The DNA here is from genome assembly GCA_010014905.2 of Druon quercuslanigerum. Lineage (NCBI taxonomy): Eukaryota > Metazoa > Arthropoda > Insecta > Hymenoptera > Cynipidae > Druon > Druon quercuslanigerum. Next base: position 37,685 of record JAAAKG020103126.1, on the reverse strand, counting down.
AAGCAATAATTTATATAAAAATGTTAAAACTAGTTTAGTTCCCACTGTTGGAAACAAATGCAACGATATTGTTTTAAGATGGGAAAAAAGAGATATATTAATGAAAAAGTGGCTTATGCAGTGTGATCCTGAGCACATCGTACTCTTTGTATGTACGAATTCCTTGTTTAAAACTGAACAAAAAAATATAGTTGCAAAATGTTCTACGATCAATAGTTTTTGAACTATTGAAGGTTGTAAATACCCAATAGGAGCTCGCTATTTTCGCGCGAGTATAAGCATCCTGCGCGAACTCTGGAGCACAGTTTACAGTGAAGTGAGTCGTGAGAAGCGAATCAGAGACAAAGAATGTCAGAGCAACCTGAAATTCTTAAATCATATCAACCTCATTTGTTTTGTGGTTCCTCCGATTTAAATGAGAAGCAAGGATACTAGTTTTAGAAAATTTTAATTGATAACGTTGATCCAAATTAATCATTACAGCAAAAGTTACACATTTTGATACCCCGCAGAGCTTCTATCACATAACTCGTAACAAAAGTAACAATAAACTAAACATTTCTGCATCCAGGTCAACAGTCTTTCTAACGATCTTATTAGCGAGACTAAAATAACAAAACAACTTTTTTGAAAACAGATTCATTGCGTAGGTTTTCTTTACACAACTTGCAATAAAACAAACAACAAACTTAATATTCGTGAACTCAAGGTAACTCGTGAATCCAAGCAAAAAGTTTTCCTCCAGAGAATTATCAGCGTGATAAGAATAATAAAGATCGTTTTCTTACAACAAAGCCACACACATTGATACCTCGCAGAGTTTCTGTGGAACAACTTGTTACAAACTTAACAAGAAACTGAACATTTGTTAATTAAAGGAAGCAGTCTTCCTCACGGATCTATTGGCAAGATTAAAATAACAAAATACTTCTTCCAACATTAAAAATTCCATCTCTTCATTCGTCGCAGAGTTTTTCAAAATCAGACAAATATTGTTGCATTTTCTGTTCAAAATGATCCTCATTCTTCAGATCTCTTGTGAGCGATGAGCATAACTTTTTGTGGAAGTGGGACGAAGTGGTAAAGGCCTGTTGAACAAAATTTATTACGAAACTACGGAATTTACACCAATAGAAATCCTTCGCAACAAGAAACAAACACGGGTTTGGGAAAAATGTCTGAGGCTCCCTGAGGCGCTAACAGACATTCTCCATGAACAAAAAATTGAATTGTAACGTGAACGGATTCAACGCATGGAAAACAGAATAGCGGAACAATTCGAAAAATCCCACAAGAAAATCTGAATGATAAATATATAATGATAATATATATACATAGTACAAAAGGTTTTACCGTAGTGCTTTGGCGTCTTTAGTGGACCCTGCCTGATAATAATAATAATATAATTTATTTTATATAATTAGGTTCCATTTAAATTGATGATAAATTCAAAATAATACTGTAAAAAAATGAAAAAAGCTTTGGAAACAGAAACTGTATCATGAAACTAAAACTGACGCAGTATTTCCCGAATGTGAGGACAAGTTAAAAAAAATTGTATGTTTGCTGACTTGTGGCCATTCTTATAATAAATGAATAGAAGCTTGTGATCAAAGCTGAACTCTGCATGATTGCTATCAGAAAAAAATTTTGAAGAATCAGCTTAAATCTCGCGACCGGATATGATCGACTATTTTCCAAGTATCACGTGCAGTGTAAACAATTTCTTAATTTCGGTGGCATGATTGCGTTTTGAATCTCAAAAGCTGTTTGTGCAGTTTTTCCATCTTAAATACAAGCAGCAAGGTTTTACTCTGGTGTGGAACACTTATCTATTTCTTAAATTTAGTGAATATCACCAAAGTCAGAAATTATTTGTACTTTTCATGATTTTCCAAAAAAGGCACTACTTTTGGTGGCATGATTAGAACTTAAGTTGCTGGACTTCTTTGAGTAGTCTTTTTATCGAAAAATACAATATGCAAAGTTAAGTTTTGATGATAAGCTTTTATTTATTTTTTGGAAAAGGCCACAGGTCACCGAAGATACGAATTATTCAAACTTGTACTCGGATTCGGGAAGTACTGCATCACATTCAGTTGCATAATACAGTTTCAGTTTTAGGAACTTTTTTTATATTCTGACCAAAAAAACCATAAAATTTAGGTGCGAGGAAGCGGAAGTTGGAATTTTTATAGCAAGGAGAGTTGCTTCATTTTTCTTAACCTTGATGAAAATTCACAAGGAAGAACTCTAACTGGGATTCACAGTTTCTTTTCATTTTCGTACAACATATTGAATGAATCAGGAAGAGTATTGTTCCTTGTAAAAAAGGTATTTCGTTATTTTAATGTTGCTAATAAATATAAAAAACTGTTTGCTTGGTTTCACAAAGATCTAGTTTGTTGTTAGTTTTATTATAAGTTATGTAACAGAAACTCTGCATGGAATCAAAGTATGTGACTCTTGCCATTAGAAAAGGTGTTTTTTTCAGTTTTTCCTTTCTTATGAATTTTAGAGAATAACTGTTTGCTTTGAAATTAATGAATGTTCAATTTCTTGTGAGTTTTTTTTACTATTTACGTAACAGAAACTCTGCGAAGAATCAAATTTATGCCTTTGTTGTTAGAAGACGTTTTTCTGGAACGACTGTTTATTGGAACACGAATGTTCAGTCTATCATTAGCTTCGTTGCAAGCTATGTAACAGAAACTCTGCGAGTTTTCAAAGTGTGTTTTTGTTGTTAGGAAGCAAGTTTTGTAATTTTAATTGTGATATCAAGTTCGTTAGAAACAATTTTACCTTGAGTTCACGAATGTTAAGTTTGTTGTTACATTTCTTCAGAGTTATGTGATAGAAGCTATGCGGGGTATCAAAGTGTGTAACTTTTGCTGTAATGATTAATTAGGATCAAAACGTAATCAATCCAAATGATCTAAAACTAGTATCCTTGCTTCTCATTTAAATCGGGGGAACCACAAAACAGATAAGGTTGATATTTTTTAAAAATTTCAGGTTGCTCTGACATTCTCTGTCTCTGATTCGATTGTCACGACTCTCTCCTATTGGGTATTTACAACCTTAATAGTTCAAAAACTATTCATCGTAGAACATTTTGCAACAATATTTTTTTGTTCAGTTTTACACAAGGAATTCGTACATACAAGGAATATGATGAGTTCAGGATCACCCTGTGTACTAAAAACACATAGCAGTGTTTTTGCTAAGCTTATGCTTTGCCGAAAGTACACAAACCAGGTTTAAATTGGAGATTAGTTTTTTCCACTGTTGGTTCACCCACGTATAATTTGGCTAAGTTCTCATCAAACATTTAAAAACCAATTTCAGAAAACATTAATACATTTGCAAATAATAGTTGGGAATTTATTGATAATCTAAAAAATATTGAAGTACCGAAAACACATTCTTTATTTTCTCTTGACGTTGTCTCTATGTTTGATAATATCCAGTTAGATTTGGCGTTGGAGTGCATAGAAGAAAAATTGAATTTACATCGTAACTTAACAAAAATTTTAAAAAACGAAATCTTGGTAGCAATTAGAACTGTTTTCAACAATACAGTATTTTTATTCAACAATAACTTTTACAAACAAATGTCAGGTTGCCCGATGGAATCTCCTCTGTCACCAATTGTTTCAAATTTAGTGTTAGATGATATTGAAAGGAGAGCATTCAAAAAATTAAATTTTAAACCAATTATATATAAAAGATATGTGGATGATATTTTCTTAATCATACCAACCAACATAATTTTAGATGTCGCAAATATTTTCAACAGCATTGATAATTTTATACAGTTCACTTATGAAATTGAAAATAATAATCCTCTAAATTATCTAGATTTGAGTATTATATGGTTTAAGAAAACTTTGTATTCTGGGATGTATTTAAATTTTGATTGGTAGACAGATGTATAAATTAAGTAATGTTAGATTCATAAAAGAAAATTTAGATAATTTGAAAGTTACTTTAACAAAAAATTTTAATTTTAATAACATTAGAATTTTAGCAAGGGAACAAAACACTTATAATCGTCGTATTACTGAATCTACCTTTATAAAAAAATTTAATAAAATTTCAATTAATCTTTAGACTGAAGTATTAAATATAAACCAGATGTATCAATGTATTTTACATTAAATCTAATTATGTTAACGTAAACTTTTTAAAACAAAACTCAATTTACAATTTTTAAATCCATTGAGCTTTGGTGCGCTATTTTCATCTGTGGTTATTTGAAAATTTGATTTGTTCATTATCGTCCATTTAGTATTATCTGATAGCATTAGGTTCAATATCAATGTCCTGTTCAGTTGGCTTGTTTTGTTTAGTCTTGATAGTTATCAAGTTTTAATTCGATATAATCAATATCTAATTGTTTTTTGTTCCTCTCTTACAGAGGTCCCCAAAAAATAATGACTTTTTTATAACAACTAAATGTAATGTTTTTCTTACTATGTACTTCAATGACAGGTAACAACAAAATAAGGTTATATGTTTCTAGTTGCTTATTATAGTTTTTTAATTGATTGTATAACATAAGAAAAAAATTTTGTATTTTAGAGAAGAAATTTTTTTCTTATGAAGGCCCGCAGTGAGAGTTGAAACGTTGAAAATTTAACGATTTTTTAACAACTACAATCGTTTTTTCTATTTGTTTAAATTGGACCGTAATACCGAAATAAGGAATTTTAAGGAAAATTTCTTTAAAAAAATTTGTTGAATTCATATCGACCGTCGAAAAAAGAGGAGAAACAACTGGAGTCTTGCTCCAAAAAGTTTGTTTAGATCATTCATATCCTCTATCTGCTTCACATGCTCGTTTCTAAGGAGGATATAACAAAAAGTATAATATGTATCAAGAACGTACGGCTGTTTTCCATCGCGTAAGTGCTACTCGCTTTGCTGACGTGGCAAATTCACACTCGTCAAAATAATTTTTAAACAAATTTAAATAAAAAAAAGTAATTATCGTAATACCGAAATAAGGAATTTTAAGGAAACTTTCTCTAAAAGAATTTTTTGAATTCATATCGGCGGTCGAAAAAAGAGAAGAAACAACTGGCGTCTTAGTGCAAAAAATTTGTTTAGATCAATCATATCCTTTGTGTGCTTCACATGCTTGTTTTTAAGAAGGTTAGGGCAAAAAGTATAGTGTATATCAAGGACGTACGGCTGTTTTCCATCGCGTGGATGCCACTCGCTTTGCTCGCGTGGCACATTCACACTCGTCAAAATAACCGTCTTTGCGCCCTTGATAAACACTGTACTATTTTATGAGGTTTTTTAAGGTTATGTGAGACCCCTGACTGTATGGGGTTTTTCGAATCTCGAATTCGGATTCCGCAACCCCAAAAACATAATAAACATGGCCTGAACCCGGGAGTCGAAAAAAAATGTTATGTTTTTTGAGGTTATGTCATAATCCTGACGTGATGAAGTTTTTTCGACCTCGGGTTCGGATTCAGCGACCTCAAAAACATATCAGAAACATAGTCTGACCTCTACACCCAAAAAAAGATTTTTTTTGTGTGACTGTGTTTTCAATCCGAATGAATCTGATTTTCGATTGAATTGGATTCATTCGGATTGAAAATCGGTTTAGATTAATCCGAGTTCCGAAACATTCAGATTGAAATTTTTTTTCGGATTGATTCTGATTGGAAGTTCGATTAAATTAGATTAAGTAAGATGAATTTTAAACGGATTTCAATAGAGCTAAATTTAGAACTTTTGATTGGTTTAGGTCGATTCGGATTGGTTTGGCTTGCATTGAAAGGTATTAAAAAGTTGGAATTTCCAAGAATGTTTTTTCTGACCTTCGTTTTTAAATCCTTTTTAGGCGGAGAAAATAAGATTCCAATCCCTTTTAAAGCCGATAAGAGCTGCCAAACATAACCTCAAATAAATTAAAACCCTGGATTTTCGTTTGAATCATTAGAACGAGCTACTGAATCATGAAATTTACCAAATCTAGTAGGATTGTACACAATACATCCCATAATCATAAAATATTCGCTCTGTTTAAATATTATAAATTACAAAAATATGAAATCATGACAAAGATTTTTTAAATTATTTTTCACTGGAGCCATCTGCGTGGAAATTAGTCCTGACATCGTAAAATGACCTAGGATATGTTTCAAAAAGCTTTTTACCTAATTATTTAAAAAAAAAAACAATAAATACAAGTAGCGAAATGTGCTAAATTAAAAGAGATTAAAACTTTTCTATTTCTTGGTTGCTTTGTGGTATCCAAAAGTATTCCGAAAAATATTGCAGCTGCTGGGTACAGAAAGGAATTTAATTCAAGAGACAACTTTTATTGATGTGGAGAGTAAAAACGGGACGACAAAAGAGGGATCCACATGTATTCAATATTTTTCACGTTACCACTGGATTGATGAAATTCTCCAATTAGGTTGTCCAGTTGGGCTACAGTTGAGCAATAATAATTATGCCTACTTAACTTAAAAAGACAATTTTTCATTACTATTATATTAATAAGGCATTTTGTTTTTGTGCTGAACTTATGCATTTTATTTTGGTGAAGTAATGAAATTGTCGACACATTCTTTTTCTGCCTTTCTTATGTAAACTGCTTTTTTGAAAAACGTATCTTAAACGTATTGTAAAAATATGAATTTGACGGTCTTGATAAAAAAAACACTATCAATCACTTGCATCTTTACATTTCATTTGCGCGTTTGACGCGGTTACTTCGTTATGCGTCCTCCAAAAGAACGAAAGCAACACTGTGCATGTGCCACACAAACAACGGGCAGAGCTAGCATTGGTTTCATGCCACGCTCTGATTGGTCAACCTGAAGCCATGAAAAAGCGCGGGTAATTTTAAAATTTATAAAAGCCTCAACAGAGAAAATAGATTTAATAACATGAGCAAATATTTTCATAACAAAAAGATTTGTTAAACCAGAATTTTTTTTCGTTGCTTTGGAAACTTAACAAATTTCATTTTTGCACAGTTCATACTTAAATAAAAAAATTGATCCACTTTTGTTTTAATCGGCTTTTACATATCTCTTAAGAAATTATTTAGCTTCCGTTAAGAAAAAAAAAATCTCTAAAACGATTGAAAATATAAGCCAGAATATCATAATAAAAATTTTTATACAATGTTCACACTGTGCAGCGCGAGCCCTGGGCGGAATAAAATTTGAATTCTAACAAAGGGTCTATATATAGATGTTTTTATTATCTAACTTTTACTATTTCATAATTTCGAGAAGCAAACCAAATTACATGCTCTATTGATGAATTACATTGTTCTAAAGTAGGACGCACAAATTTAGACCAAATGGGCGCCCAAGAACTATTTAGGCACAATCGGCCCAGTGCATTTACATTTTTCTTTACTTTATTCTATCTCTGTAATATAAGAATATAAAGAAAATATATTCCATTTTAGCACATGTTCAATCTAAATTCACGTCTATTTTTTTTTAGTACTGTCATTTCTTTCTCTGTTAATCTAAATTCTCATCTATCCCTTTTAATCTCCTTTTGTCTATCTCCTCGTATCCTACATTTATAAACTTCTATTTCTTTTTATCTCTTTGTCAATCTAAATTCATGTTTATATTTTTCAATACCTTCTTCTCTATCTTATTTCATCCTTTGGCTATCCACACCAATACTCTTCTATTGCTTGGCCTAACTAAACTCTTGTCTATCTTCCTCAATATCATCTTCCAGATCTCACCCTAGTCTACATCTATTAACGTCTACTTTTTCTATCTATTTTTCAATCTAAATTCACATCTATCTTTTTCCATCCCCTATTCTCTATCTCATCCTATCCCTTATTTCTCCACGTCAATCTTTTCCTAGCTTCCTGTCAATCTAAATTTAGGTTCATCTTTTTAATGTTCGATTCTCTATCTCATCCTATCTTACGACTAGCTACCTCTATCTCTTTCTATCTCTTTGCCAATCTGAATTCACGTTTATCTGTTTCTTAATAACCTCTCCACTATCCCATCCTATTCACTCTTTTTACGTGTCAATCTTTTTCTGTCTTTGCCAATCTAAATTCACGCATATCTTTTTCAATACCCTCTTGCCTATCTCATTCTATTTCATTGTATCCCTCATCGATTACTTCAATATTTTTCTATCTCTCGGTTAATCTAAATTTCAATAGATCTTTCTTAATCTCCTGTTCCCTATCTAATCGTATAATACATCCATCAACGCGTATTCTTTTATTTATATTCTTTGATCTTAATGCACGTCTATATTTTTCAATACCTTCTTCTATATCTCCTCTTCTCTATCTCATCCTATCCTACACCTATGAACATTCATCTTTCTCTATCTCCTTATCTCTATTCCCGTCTATCTTTTTTAATCCCCTGTTTTCTATCTCATCCTGGACTACATCTATCAACCACCATCTGTTTCTATATACTCTCTAAATGTTTGAATATCCTCTTCTTTATCTCATCCTATCCTACGTTAATCAATGGCTCTCCTTTCTATCTATTTGCTAATCTAAATCCACCTATATCTTTTTCAAAATCCACTTCCCTGTCTTATCTCATCCTACATCTATCAACGTTTATGTTTTTCTATCTATTTTTCAATCTTATTTCACGTCTATCTTCAATAACGCCCTCTTCCCTATCTCACCCTAAACTTTATCTATCCTTGTATATATTTTTCTGTATCTCAGTGAACCTCCATTACCTTTTAGCTTTTTCAAACATCTCTTCCCTATATCATCGTATCATACATATATTAACGTCTATTTTATTTTGTCTATTTTTCAATTCAATTCGGATCTATCTTTTTCAGTACCTCCTTCTCTATCTCATCCTAGTATAGATCATACATCTATCAATATTTATTTCATTCTGTCTACTTTTCAATCTAAGTTTACATCTATTTTTTCAATCTCCACTTTTTTTCTCATCCTATAATTTATCTGTAAACGTCAATATTTTTCTGTCTCTCTGTCAATACAAAATTTCGGTCTATCTTTTTTAATCTCCCCTTCTCTATCTCATCGTATACTACATCTATCAACGTCTATCTTTTTATATCTCTTTATCCAATCGCTCTTCTGTTTTTCTTAGCCTCCTCTTTTCTATCTCATCCTAATACATCTATCAACTTTTATCTTTTTCTACCTCTTTGTCAATCTTACTTCACATCCATCTTTTCCAACGCTTTCTTCCCTATCTCACCCTAAACTTTATCTATCCTCGTCAATATTTTTCTGTATCTCAGTTAACCTCCATTACCTTTTAGCTTTCTCAATCATCTCTTCCCTATCTCATCGTATCATACATATATTAACGTCTATTTAATTCTGTCTGTTTTTAAATTTAATTCGGGTCTATCTTTTGCAGTACCCCTTCTCTATCTCATCCTAGTATAGATCATACATCTATCAATATTTATTTCATTCTTTCTACTTTTCAATCTAAGTTTGCATCTATCTTTTTCACTCTTCTCTTTTTATCTCATCCTATAATTTATCTATGCATATCCATTTTTTTCTGTCTCCCTGTCAACACCAATTTTCGTCTATCTTTTTTAATCTCCACTTATCTATCTCATTGTATACTACATCTATCAACGTCTATCTTTTTTTATCTCTTTATCCAAGTGCCTCTCTGTTTTTCTTAACCTCCTCTTTCCTATCTCATCCAATATATCTATCAACTTTTATCTCTTTCTGTCTCTTTGTCAATCTTACTTCACGTCCATCTTGTCCAAAGCCCTTTTCTCTATCTCACCCTAAACTTTATCTATTCTCGTCAATATTTTTCTGTATCTCAGTTAACCTTAACTGCCTTATAACTTTTTCAGGTCTATCTTCTTTCATTGTCCCCTTCTCTATGTCATTCTATCCTATGTCCAGACCATGCATCTATCAATATTTATTTCTTTCTGTCTACTTTTCAATCTAAGTTCACATCTATCCTTTTCAATTTCCTCTTATTACCTCATCCTATAATTTATCTATACACGTCAATATTTGTCTGCCTCTCTGTCAATGCAAATTTCCGTCCATCTTTTTTAATCTCCACTTCTCTGTCTCATCGTATGCTACATCTATCAACGTCTATCTTTTTCTATCTCTTAATCTAAGTCCCTGTCTGTTTTTCTGAACCTCCTCTTTTCTATCTCATCCTAATACATCTATCATCAGCAATCTTTTTCTATCTCTTTGTCAATCTAATTTAACGTTCGTATTTTTTTATTCTGTCTTGTCAATACCATCCTATCCTTTATCTTTATACGTCAACCTGAAGGTTTTTCCGTTATGTGGCTGACGTTAAAAGTAACCGAAAATTGAAAGAGTTCGAAACAGTTTTTGACTAAGGTATGAAAACAAATTTTAAGTGTGTAGTTATATATAAGATCCACGTTAACTTAATTCTTTAAATAAATTCCCCAACTTTTCGATTGGATTCACAAATTTTGAGAGATAGAAAATCATAAGAGCACAGAATCGCGGAAGATAGAAAAAGTGATAGATAATAATTCAAGTTTATATTAAAGAGGTAGAATGAAGTAAAAAAAAAAAGTTTCACCGTCAAGAAAGGTAAAGGAAGAGATAGAAAACTATTCAGATCCGATGTAGGAAAAAATAGCATTTTAGTAATGCAAAGTGGTGCATTGAAAAAGATAGAATAGGTTTATCTTTCCCTATTCCCCAATTTCTATCATTTTCAATCTTCCTACTTCCAGCTGGTAGAGAAGGCAAAATTGAAAAAGACATGCGTAAATTTAAATTGGCAAAAAAATATGAAAATATAGTCGTTGATAGATGTAGTATAGGAAGGGATAGAGGAGACTGGATTGAAAAAGATGGAAGGGAATTAAAATTAAGAGAGATATAAACTGATTGACATGAATATATAAAGGGTAGAATTAGGTAGAAAACAGGGTATTAAAAAAGATACAAGTGAATTTAGATTCAAAACTACATAAAAAAGATAGTCCTTGATAGATGTAGTATAAGATGGGATAGAGGAGACTGGATTGGAAAAGACAGACGTGAATTAAGATGAAAAGAAATATAAAAAGATTGATACGAATATATAAGGGATAGGAAGAGGTAGAAAATAGGGTATTGAACAAGATAGACGTGAATTTCGATAGAAAAACACATAGAACAAGATAGGCATGGACAGATGTATGCTAGAATGAGATAGAGAAGAAGATACTGAAAAAGAAAGATGTGGATGCAGATTGACAGAGAAATATAAAAAGATTGACATACATAGATAAAAGATAGGATCAGATAGAAAAGACGTTATTGAGAAATAGAGATGTGAATTTAGATTCAGAAAGAGATAGAATGCAATAACTTTTTTCTAGCTCTTTCTTTCTTAATTATTTAAAATGATTAAAAAATATAAGATCTCTATCTTTTTACTTTTAGCCGTCTTCTCCAATGGTAAAAATATAAAATTAGTTCAAAATAAAAAGATAAAAAAGGTTTAAAAAGTATAAATATATCGTCGAATGTATCATTCGAATAATTCACCTGTACTAAATTTGAAAAATTAAAAACATACGTTTCTTTGAATTTATTTTGTTTTTAAAATGCTTGATAGCAAAGGATAGTATGAAATTAAAATCGCAAATAGATAAAGCGCTCTAGGGCTAGGTGAAATTTAAAATTGATTTTTTAAGTAGAAAACTTAAAAGCTACTAAATATTATAAGATACTTTGATAAATTTTCTTTCTATTTATTATTTTCATTATTATTCAATTAAAAAATTTAATGCATTAATTTATAAAAATAGCCTTAAAGATTCCACGGTTGTGAAAATTCTTTCCTGAGTAAAACTTTTTAGATTTTCGAATTCAAAGTTATCAATGTAAACCTTATTAAAAAATTCACATTTCATGATAAGTACCACAACAGATAAGATTTCTAATTTACCTGATTTAAAAAAAAGTAAGTAAAATAAGTATATACTTGTCTTGTAAAAATACCTTTTGGTAAGTTTGCTTACAAGTTTCAATCGATTTAAAAAAAAGAATTATTATATGTTTAAATAATTCCCTCTTTAATAATGTTATTTATTATTATTATTTTGTAATACGCTTATTTTAATTCGATCTAAGTTTTATTTTATAAATATAATATCACTTAATTTTATACATCTCTCTATGAGGTCTTTTATTAGGCCAACTATAACTTGAAGTAGGGGAAACATCCCCACAGTGCATAATACAATCTACAGTAGATAATTATTAATTAAGGTCACACATAAAAGAAAAATAATGAATTTTGATTCTAATTTGTAAACACGTTTAGTGCCTTCACTAATAATTCAGTTAAATTATTTATTTGAGATATAATAATAATTCTAACTACTGATTATCTACTGTAGGGAGCTTTCCCCTAATTTTACTCATCTTTTTTGGTCGTGAGTTCTACTTTTTTGTTGAAAATTTCTCTATTTGGACAGAAAATTAATTTTTTATAGAAAATTAATCTCTTTTTGTTAAAAACACAACTGACTTCTAAAAAATTAAATTATTTTGTTAAAAATGCAACTCTTTTTCACTGATACTCATTTTTGTTTGAAAATTCGACCATGTAGTTGAAAAGTCAATGCAAAGTTAGAATTTTTAGAAATTTTTAAAAACTAGTTAAATTTTTCAACCAAAGAGATGAGCCTACAACCAAATAAAAAAATAAGAAAGTACTTCAACTTTTACCCAAATAGTTTTTTTTAACTGCTTGATATTCATTTTCATTCGTTTTTATTTAAATCACAAAAATCCTGCTTTTATTTTTATCTACAGACTGATGAAGGAAAATTTAATAAAAAATTTAAATATCGGTTTGAATATATAAAATTTAAAATCTATAAGCTCTGGTATGAGAGCCGTCAGAGTTTCCAGTACCATCTAAATATTCTAAATCCTCCAAAAGTCCTCGAATATTTGAGCAGGCTTATTTTCATGAGAATGCCCCATCTTGTAAAATTTGCTTTTTAAATTTCCGTATTTTCCGAATCGATGATAACATTTTTCCCGATTTCCGCTTGTGACGTATTTGTTGAATTTTAAAGCTACAGAGAATAATTTCTAACTAAAAAGTTCAATTTTTTATTTAAAAAAAAACAATTTATTTTTATAGAATCAATAATAAATAAATAAAATAAAAATATTCAAATTGTTTTTATAGAACTGTTGACTTCTAAGCATGGAAATATGAAATTTTAATACAGAAAGGTAAATATGAATGAATAAAAATGAATATTCATCCTAAAAGTTGAATTTTCAGTGAAAAAAAAACTTTTTTTTAAGCTTTCAAAAAAGTTAAATTTTTGAAAAATTAACTTTGTGAGAAGATTTTAGATTATTTGATCTTGAAAATGAAAACTGGTGTAATTTTGAACGTATAAATTTTGCTCGAAATTAAATGGCTCCCGTCTCTTGAATCTCACGCTTCGCGTTCTATTATATAATTATCTCGCGCTTCGCGCTCGGTCTTTGTACTTCCTCCACATTTTTCCCTATAAATTTTAAAATTAAAGATCAATTATCGATAAGCGTAATTTGGTGACTGTGAATTCTCTTTGGTTAAAGCTCTTTCGTCTTTAACGAACACATTCTTATCACGCATCTCGTACTTCTTACTCGACTTTTTACATTAAGTTCAACTACATTGATATTTAAACAGATGTGTTTACATTTTACATTTTTATAATTAAAAAAGTGTGTGAATCCTATTAAAGAAAAAATGTTGGTAATTAAAATTGTATTGCATTTTATGTTCTTTTTCCTAAAACATAATTTGTCTGTTTTCAAGGATATTGTTTTGCTATTAAAACATGGAATATGCATCCGATAAAAAAAATAATTTATACCAAATTTGTATATTTTTTTGGATAAACAATTTGTTTTGAATAATTTTATCCATATCTTGTGTTTAAAATTTTTTTTAAATTAAAATAAAAACTACGCGTTCTATACAAAAATAAATATTACCGAATTTTTAGTTCTATTTTAGCTGTACAGCTTGTGTCATTACATTTTTTCGTAGCTTGTTTCTATTGTCCAAAAATTTAATTATATTATTTTTAATATTATTTTATTACGATTAAAACAAAAACTACGAGTCATATTAAAAAATAAATAATAACTTTGTAGCTATTTTTCAGCGAAAGCAATTTTTTTAATTCCTTTTTTTTTCTTTGCTTGTATTATTTGTCCAAAAATTTAACTTTTTATTAATAATGTTATTTTTTGCGATCAAAACAAAAATGTTGAACAAATTGCGTCCATTAATTTTTTTCGGGCCTTTTCTCGTTTTTCCACAAACTTTTCATTTGTATTCCTAATGTTATTTTTTACCATTAAAACATAAAACCAAAATTATGCGTCGTATCAAAAAGTAAAAATAAATAAAAAAATGTATAGCCGTGTTTTAGGTGCAAATTTTTTGTTTATTCATATTTTTCCATGTTTGGATCCATTTTTTAGGAATTAAATTGTTTAATCTTTATTTTTATTGTCATTTTTCACGATTAAAACAAAAACTATAAATTCAATTAACTAATAATTAGTAAAAATTTGCAGATCTTTTTTGGGTAACAAAGTTTGTTTAATTTTTTTGTAGATTTTTTCGTTTGTCCCAAAATTTCATTTTTTTATTTTTAAAATTGTTTTTTACAAATGAAGCGAAAAATTTGGATTATCTGAAAAATATGATTGGTCCTAATTTAAAATGGTGCGATTATTCCAAACGTCAGGCAACTACAATCAGTTGCAATCATTTGTAATCGCGCTTCAAATTATTAATCATGGAGTTCATAGAATCTTCTGAAAATTGCTCTCTGTACTCATTATTATAATCTCTTTTTTCTAAAGGATAGTCCGATTTTCAAAAAAAATTCAGGTAATAAAAAAATTATTTTTAACGATACTAAAAAAGAATTTTAAACAAAATAGCCAAATTCTAAACCAAAAAGCTAAAGAAAATAAAAATTTTTTAATCAAGAAAGAAAAAAAAAAAGATCATCGAAATTTATAATATACGTTTTTAATAAAAAAGCTAATTTTTATAAAAAAGACGAATCGTCAACTAAAAAAGATAAGTTTTCAACCAAACATGGAAAATTATATTTTTGATTGAAAAATTTAATTTTAAACAAATTAGAACTCCACGAACATAATACGAGGAATGTTCATTAGGAATAGTTAAATGTTTAGTTAAAGAAATAATTTATTAATTAAAAAATTAAATTAAGTAGAAATTTCAACAAAAAATTGTTTTTAGCAAAGTGTTTATTCTTAAATAATTTTAAATTTCATAAAAAATTCAGTATAAATATTAGTATATATTTGTAAATCAGATCATGGCGAACATTGATGTTTCCTCGAGCAAAAGTTCAATAGCTGAATATACTAAAAGTAACGCTAAAGGTAAGGAAAAAATATTTTCCCAGAAAAACTGAAAATATATGGATTACTCCTTTCAGCGTTCAAAAGAAACTCATTTCCGTCACTTTATTCTACTTGAATCTCATTTTGCTCGATCCGCCTTTCGCTTCTTAGATCATACTCAGTTACTATCCGTTTTTAGTGTCTTCGTTATTAAGAACGCTATATTTAGAATTTTTTCTTTCATTAAATTTTCACGGTGAAAATATCGTTTCAGTTCTTGATATTTTATGACGAAAAAGGATTCTTAATATTCCAAGCGAGCGTGAAACTTTTAATTTAGAAATGTTCAATCTTTTTTTACAAGCTTTTTATTCCGAATCGATAAGCAATAAAGTTTCGTACGAATCATATTTATTTATTAATAGGCCTCATAGACCTCATTGGCCTCATAGAAATTTAGGAAAAATTTAGAGATTTTGAAACAATTGGACCGGCAATATGAAAGATCGGGGCTCGAATCCTAGCGGAGCTTAAAAGCAATTTTTTAATAAATTAGAAATTGCAAAATTTTTGCAGAAGTTAGTGATTTTCTATAAGAGACTCTGTTAATAATAAATCATTTTAAAATTTCACTTTAAAATTGTTATCAAAAAGGGATCTTTTTTTCTTTTATTTATTAGGAAAAAATGTTATCTTTTTCAAATTTCAATGGGAATATTTTATTGTGATTTTATTATCTTGATTATTGGGCGTTAAACAGGACTTTAAAATTGATTTTAATCTCAGTCAAATTTCTTTAATTTTAAAAATTGTTTTATTCTATATTTACAAGATTCTATGATAAAAATATGGCAAAATTAAGATTCTTCTCATTGAATATTAATGCTTAGGCAAAATCAAAAATTGGTCAGGAAACAATGAGGGAATTTTAAAAATGATTTTTTGTTATTGAAAATTTCTTTATTTTTAAATGAAAATTCAACTACTTATGTAAAATTTGAGCTTCTTTGTTGAAAATTTTATTTACCTTTTTTATGAACTTTTTTCTCTTACTGTATTAAAAATGCTTGATTATTAAAAATTCATTTTTTTAGGTGACAAATTTTTTTTGTTGAACATTCATATTTTGTTGTTGAAAATATAACTGTTATATTTCGTGGCTGAGGATTTAACTATTTTTTTTAAAATTCATCTTTTTGGGTTAAATTCAACGGTTTTTTAATAAAAATTAAACTGTAACTTTACTATTTTCTGTTGAAAATCTATTTTTGTATTTAAAAATTTGTTTTCTTCTGTTAAAATTTTTTTTTTTTAGAAATTTATTCTTTTTAGTTACATGTTTTTGGTTGAAAATTAACTTTTTTGAGGAAAGTTTAACTGTTTACATAAAATTGATCTTGTCATTTAAAATTTCAACAAGTTGGTTCAATTTTGCTCTTGTTTATTAATATTGATAAATAATAGAAAAGATAGGCAAAATCAGAATAATTTTTAACTAAAAAGCGGAATTTTTAACTAAGAAGATAACAATTCAATCAAGCATATTAATTCCCTATAAAAAAAATTTTTCAAGAAAATACATGAATTTTCAAATATTAAAGATAAACTTTTAAGTGAAGGTAGGATCGTTAACTTTTGAATAAAAAAATAATTATCAGCAAACTAAAAATGTAAATCTCTAACCAAAAACGTTGAATTTTTTTCTAAATAGTTAAATTTTGATCGAAAAAGATTAATTTTCTTCCAAGGACGTTAGTTTCCTACCAAGAAAGACAAATTTTGAACAAAATACTCACATTTTGTGCCAAATAGTTCAATTTTTAGTCATTAAAATTAATTCTTAAATTAATTTTTTACTACAATAGTTGGACTTTGAACTGAAAAAGATAAGTTTTTTAAAGAAAAAATATATTCTCAATAGAAATTGTAATGGTTATTCCCATCTGAGGGTACTTTAATTTTAAATTAAAAATTGTTAAATAAAAAATATTAATTTTCAACCAAAAAATATTTTTAAATCAATAAGGAAAAAGAATATCCAAAATGTGTAATTTTTGAGTCCTAAAAATGAATAGACTTCTGAACAAAGTAGACTAAATGTCCACTAAAAATAAAAATTTCAAGGAAAAATGTAGTTAAATAATTTTTAATATATAAAAATAATATTCAACAGAAAAAAATTAATTTTGATTCCAAGAAATGAAATGACAAGAAAAATAATTACTTTTCTACCAGAAAAGAATATTTCAAACCAAATACATAAATTTTCAACTAAATATTTAAATTTTTAATTCAATTTTCAACCACTGATGTAAATTTTCTACCAAAAAAAGACAAATTTTAAACAAAATAGACAAACCTTCAACTAAACAAGGCAAATTTTTGAACAAAAAACAGAATACTTTCATTTTTATTTAGGGCAATCAGTTTGTTACGTTAATAAAATCAATTTTTAATGAAATAGTTAAATTTTCAATCAAACAAATTAATTTTCTACTAAAAAAATCAAAAGTATATAAAAAAATATTTTTAACAAAAAAATTAATTTTCTGCCAAAAACGAATATTTTTTAAGAAAAATTTCTAAAATTAAACCTCGGGGAACACACCTGTTTTTTCGATCAGGGAGAACACTCCTGGGTCAATCTGACCCAATACATTTTTTGATCGTTTACTATTCCACAATGACTGGATGGATTGCCTTGAATAAATTCTGAGATATACTGAAGACCCGATAGAAATAATTTATATGATATTGAACTATTGACAATGTCTTTAACATGTTTTAAAAAATGACGAAATAAAAATTTTTTTAATGAAATTCAACGACAAAATTTAAACTTTTTTATTTTTTAATAGTTTGCGCTAGAAGTTTATGTGGAAACTCACAAAATGCGCTAGAATAATTTTAAAAAAAATTTATAAAACGATCAAATAGTGTTTCTTTCAAGACCGACCGCTCTGCAGACTTTTCATCATGTGAAACTATAGTTAAGACCTCGAAATATATTACTAGACCCTAAAAAACCACCCAATTTTCAAATTTCTTTTAATATTCCTTCATAAAAAATTTGGTGTGGGTCAAATTGACCCAGTGTGTTCTCCGAGGGTTAATCAAATAGTTATAGTAGAAGAAAAATCGTGTAATCAAAGTAAAATCTATAGAATGATAAGAACAATAAT
Source organism: Druon quercuslanigerum (assembly GCA_010014905.2). Classification (NCBI taxonomy): domain Eukaryota; kingdom Metazoa; phylum Arthropoda; class Insecta; order Hymenoptera; family Cynipidae; genus Druon; species Druon quercuslanigerum. The sequence continues at coordinate 19,094 of JAAAKG020103126.1, read as the reverse complement.
TATTTTAATACGTTATAAATTTAAGATGTTTTCGTTTATCTTATTATGTGTGAAAAACCTCATAAATAATATAATAATAATTAATTCTGTCTGTGAACAAGATTTTTCTTCTTCGCTCTGCTGGGAATCGAACCACAGATCTACCGATTGCTATTTGACTGTTCTTTCCACTAAGCTACTGGGGAGATAGAAAGAAGAATCTTTTTTCATAGATATGCCAAACGGAAATTTTTTTTATATTATCAGCAATAAAATTTAAGAGATCTGTATTATCATCTGTGTGGTTATGGTCGATCAGATGAAGATACTAATTCCATTGCGTGAAAATACAAATTCATAGTATCGATCTAAGGTGCACCTCACATCCAGAATTTTCGCGTTTTTCTAAAACTTTAAAATTTAGCTCTGAAAAAGATTTTTCTTCTTCGCTCCGCTGGGAATCGAACGACAGATCCACCGGTTACCATTAGACTGCTCTTCCCACTAAGCTACTGGAGAAATAGAGAGAAGAATCTTTTTCCATAGATATGCCAAACGGCCATGTTTTCTATAATATCAGCAATAAAATTTAAGAGATCTGCATTATCATCGGGGTGGTTATGACCGATCAGATGAAAATAATAATTCCATTTCCATTGTCATAACCACCCCGATGATAATACAGATCTCTTAAATTTTATTGCTGATATTATAGAAAACATTGCCGTTTGGCATATCCATTAAAAAAAGATTTTCCTTTCGATTTCTCCAGTAGCTTAGAGGTAAGAACAGTCAAATAGCAATCAGTAGATCTGTGGTTTGATTCCCAGCGGAGCGAAGAAGAAAAATTTTTTTCAGAGATAAATTTTAAAGTTATAGAAAAAAAGAAAAAATTCTGAATGTGAGCTGCACCTTAGATCAATACTATGAATTTATATTTTCACGTAATGGAATTAGTATCTTCATCTGATAGGTCATAACCACCCCGATGAAAATACAGATCTCTTGAATTTTATTGCTGATAATATAGAAAACATTGCCGTTTGGCATATCTATGAAAGAAGATTCTTCTTTCGATCTCTTCGGTAGCTTAGTGGAAAGAACAGTCAAATGGCAATCTGTAGATCTGTGATTCGGTTCCCAGTGGAGCGAAGAAGAAAGATATTTTTCACAGACAGAATTATTTTTTATTATATTATTTATGAGGTTTTCAGACATAATAAGATAAACGAAAACATCTGTGTGGGTCAAATTGACCCACACCAAATTTTATATGAATAGTGGGTGCTTTTTAGGGTCTAGTAATATATTTCGATGTCTTAACTATAGTTTCACAAGGTGACAATAGTCTGTAGAGCCGTCGGTCGTGAAAGAAACACTATTTGATCGTTTTATATACAAAATGCACGAACTAAAAATTTAAAAAAATATATATCCTTTTTGAATGGAACAGTATAAGACTATTTTTTTAATTATTCTAGCGCACTTTGTGACTTTCCACATAAATTTCTAGCTTAAAATATTAAAAATTAAAAAAGTTGAAATTTTGTCGTTGAATTTCATTAAAAAAAAATTTTTTGTGATTTTTTTAAACCATGTTAATGACATTGTTATTCTTTTAATATCATATAAATTATTTCTATCGGGTCTTAAGTATACCTCAGAATTTATTCAAAGCTATCGGTCCAGTCATTGTGGAATGGTAAACGATCAAAAAATGTATTGGGTCAGATTGACCCAGGAGTGTTCCCCTGATCGAAAAAGCAGGAGTTTCCCGAGGGTTAAGTTTAGAAATTTTTGTTAAAAAATATTCTTTTTGGCGGAAAATTAATTTTTTTGTTAACAAAAATATTTTTCATATGCTGTTGATCTTTTTGGTAGAAAATTGATTCGTTTGATTGGAAAGTTAACTATTTCATTAAAAATTGCCGATTGTTACCACTAAGCTACTGAAGAGATCGAAAGAATTTTTTTCACAAATATGCCAAATGGCAAGCTTTTCTGTAATATCAAAATGATAAATATTATTATCACCCCAGCGGAGTGCAGGAGAAAGATCTTTTTTACAGATAAAATTCAATATTAAAATTTTAGAAAAACTAAAAACGCTGGATTAAAGGGGTATCATAGATCTATAACGTGGATTTTTAATTTCACGCAATATGATTACTATCTTTATCTGATCGATCATAACCACCCCGACGATAATACAGATCTCTTAAATTTTATTGCTGATATTATAGAAAACATTTCCGTTTGGGATATTCATTAAAAAAGATTCTTCTTTCGATCTCTCCAGTAGCTTAGTGGTAAGAACAGTCAATTGGCAATTGGTAGATCTGTGAATTTTCTTCTTCGCTTTGCTGGGAATCGAACCACAGATCTACCATTTGCCAATTGACTTTTCCAATTGCCAATTGACAATTTTCCACTAAGCTACTGGAGAAATAGAAAGAAGAATCTTTTTTCATAGATATACCAAACGGCAATATTTTCTATAATATCAGCGATAAAATTTAAGAGATCTGTATTATCATCTAGATGGTATAGAACCATGATACCCCTTTAATCCTGAATTTTTGTTTCTCTTAACTTTTAATATTGAATTTTATCTGCAAAAAATATATTTCTCCTTCGCTCCTCTGGGGTAATAATAATATTCATCATTCTGATATTACAGAAAAGCTTGCCGTTTGGCATACTTGTGAAAAAAATTCTTTTGATCTCTTCAGTAGCTTAGTGGTAAGAGCACCAAATCGGCAATCGGTTAACTTGTCGTTTGATTCCCAGCGGAGCGAAGAAAAAAAATCTTGTTTCACGGACAAAATTCAATATTAAAATTTTAGAAAAACAAAAAATTCTTAATTCGTGGGGTATATTAGATCGATAGTGTATATCGATATTTTCACGCAATGAGATTAGTATTGCTCTCTGATCAGACATCACCCTCCCCGACGATAATGCAGTTTTTTTAATCTTGTGACTGATATTACAGAAAACCTTGTCGTTTGGCATGTCTGTAAAAAATATATTTTTTTCTATCTCTCAAGTAGCTTATTGGTAAGAGCACCCTTTGGGAAATCGGTAGACCCGTGATTCAATTCCCAGAAGAGCGAAGGCGAAAGATCTTTTTCCACTGATTCAGTAAATGGAGCCTCATATAATTTTCGAATCAAATTCAATTCGTTGAATTTAATTTAACCTGGATGAGTACTTTATCTGGAAATACCATGAAAATATATAATAATGTTTTTCTAAATGTGGAAAAAGATTAAAAATGCGGTGTCAGATTATTACATACGTAGAGAGTCATATTTAAAAAAAAAATAAACAAACAATAATATGCCAATTTTAAATAATTGTAACTTAGTGGACAAAATTGTGTTATTCATATTGAATTTATACTTCAAGTACTAAATCAGTACTCTCGAAACGTAAATAGTCAGGGTCGTGTGAACCGTTTCCAATTAATATGCATAATATTGCGCAATATTCTCAAATGAGTACTCGTTCACTGCGGCCCTGCCGAGGCATTCCGATTCGATAGTCGCAATCGTCTCTTGCTCTGGCCCTGAAAAACTGAGTGGGCCAGCAGTTCTAGGAATTGCAAAACCGGACGGGCTTCAATGGGACCTGGAATTTACTTTTTCTGTAAAATGCATAACGAAATATTGAAAAAAAAAACCGAGCTTCTTTTCTAAAGAAAGGGTAATCAGTGCGGCCTTAGCACGCATAATGTTCTAATTAACAAAAAAATGCACCCTTAAGGGCTCAAAAATGGACCCTATGAGCGTGAAAAAAGTACCCTTCGTATCCTATTTTTTATCTCATATAGAATAAAATACGTGTTAGGATTACTGCTCAAAATATGTCAATAGTTGGAAATTGTTCTCTATTACAGGAACATTTTTTCCAATCTTTTTAAGGAGTTTAATCTCAGTTTTAAGCTGGCACACTTAAAAGTTGCAACTATCGATTGCGATGGCCTATGCTAGATTTTTAGATCGAGGACAAAATTCTGAAGCTTTTTATGCCTATCTCGAGTTTATTTTATGCTTAGCAACCTGACCTCCTTTTTCAAGAAAAAAAAACTTTTAAGGAAAAATAGAAATACATTTTTTCATTTGATCAATAAGTTCTTCGTTGCTGTAAAACTTTATTAATTTTTCAGAGTAGAAACTGGTCAGCCAAATTTAAAAAAAGTCAATAATTCGCAATTTTAAATAATCAAATTTTAAATAATAAATTTTGAATAATTTAAAAATTATAGAAATTTCGAGAGAATATTATCATTTGGAATTCTTAGACATGTTCTAACTTTGAAATTCGTTATTTGAAAATGATTCAATATATATTTTAATTAGTATCTAATTTAGTTTGCATAATACTAGATGGAAAATAATTAATCAAAATCTTTACTAAAACTTAAATTAGAAAAATAAGCATAATTGTGATACTTTAATCTCCCTGGTCGTTTAATTTTGTAATTCATAATTAATTAAAATTAATTTCAAAAATTAAAATGTTAAAGGTTTAAAATTTTAGAATTCTTAAGGCTTAAAAATTTAATTAGCATTAAAATTGTTTATTTAACAAAAGTTTCTTGAATGTTGTGTTTATACTTTTGCTGTGAAAAGCTGCAATTCTCACGTAATATTTTATATGGTTTATTTTTATTAATATTAAAATTATTCCAGTCAAAATTTGTTTACTATAATAAATGCAGGATTAAAGGAAATTAATTAAAAAACACAAACAAAATAGAAATGAGCATAATTTATCGAATACTAAAGTCGGCTATTGATCATTTCAATTAGAAAAAAATTTCATCTTCAACATCAAATTTCCTTTTAATTGAATTTTCGCATTTTTCTGACAAAAATCGACAGATTCAACAAAATTTTACAACAAAATTTTTCTGATTTTGAAAATTTCTACAAAAAAATACCTCTTTCATGATATATTGGATCGTTCGAGAAAAAAATTGAAAAACTCAATTTTTCAACAAGAAGAAAAATTTCGTGGCCACAAAAATTATTTATCTTCCATAGAACAATTTTTCGAAAAAAATCTTCTTGTACAAAAAAATTTGAAAAATTAAAATGAATGCTTTTTTTGAAAATCAAAAAGGATGCGTTTTGTGAAAATAGTTCCTTTATATTTTCAAATAATCATAAATAACTTCAAGGAAGAATTTTTTTAAATAGTGTTATTATCAATAAATAAAATTTGTCTTTTATAAAACTGGTTCTTATTAGGATCAAAATTATTTTCAATTGAATTTTTTTATTTGGATTTGTCCTAATCGTCTGAATTCATAAAAATATTTTAAAAATAATAAAAGGTTAATAATATTTCGTTGCAAACAAAAATAAAAGTTTCATACAGAAATTAGTTAAACAATTTAGAAATTTTGTTTATAAATAGTAGAAAAAAAATTTTACAACACTGAAATTGTTTTAAATTACTGCACGAATGATCTTAGCGTGCAGTTTTATTATTCAATCATAAAAAAAACGGCATGAAGCTATTTTGATCTAAAAGCTGATTCTTTTCTACGTGAAACTTCTGCAATTTTTAATTTGTTTATCTTAATTTTTTTTAAACATTTAAACTGTTATGTGTTACCGAATGTGATCAATGGTATATTATTTTTAGCAATGCCACAGAAACTGTTTATAATAATGGTTATTATTAACTTTTAATTAGGTTTGTAATAAAATGTAATTCCTATATTAATACGAAGCAGTTTTGGCAAGAATAACTTTTTACAGAAAATAACACAATTTGCCAATTTTTTTAATCAATTTAAAAAAAAAATAACTTACTAGTATTCTGTGATTCTCCGTGCATATTTAAAAGATACTAATTATTTCTCATTACTGAAAATTTACTATTATTATTCTTATAATTATTAAATACAAATTTAAAAAAGAAAATAAAACCTCATAGTTAACATTGGTCCAACCGAATATGTTTTAGCCATTTTTGGTTTTGAATTTGAAAGTGATCGGATGAGATTTTCAGTAAGCCGGTATGACATATTGGGTAAGCCTGGTTTCTTTTTTACCCGACTATTCACGGATAAAACAAATCCCTTGAAAAAAGTATCTCTAGTAGCTTAGTGGAAGAAGCATTGATCGGCAGTCAGTAGACCTGTGTATCGATTCCCAGCGGAGCGAAGCAGAAATATATTTTTTTACAGATAAAATTCAATATTTCAAAATTATTATTTGATTGCAAATAAAACCCGTAAAGGATTAGCCAAGAGCATGATGGGAAGGCCTACGTCTTAAGTTGGGATCCGAAACCCCCACAACCTCGGTAAATGTACATCGAGAAATTTCAGAAGTACCGGCTCAGGGATCGAACTCTGGACCTATGTTCTGAATTCTAAACACCTAAGCTCGTGAGTCATCGATTATCATTATTGGCCCACCACTTCCCACGGACACACATAATTATCATTTATTCAACAGAAACTGTTTTTTCAGATTAATCACAACAATAATTTGGAGGTGCTCGAAACCATGAAGATCTCGGCGGTGCTAACGTCCTCCAAGATTCCGGAGCGGAAGGAGTGCGCCTTGGTGCAATCCTCTCCCGACCACGACCTCCCGCCTTCACAATTGAGCATGAGCACCTTTAATCAGGATAATAAGCTCAACAAAGCCGTAGACATCACGCACGAAGAATCAAAAGTACTTTTAAGCACGAACATGAAGACTGATGGGAGAGATGGCGAGGTCTCTAGGTTTTGCAGGAGCAAAAGGGTGTCTGTGTCCTGCCAAGACACTATTCATGAGTCCGAAGAGGACGACGGCCTTACTATGGAAAGAGTTGGAAAGTAAGTCAACCGGACCTAATCGATCACCTACTTCCATAATTATATACAATTTTGCATGCAACCACTTAAAATCCAATTTCCTACCATTATACCAAGCCTAGCCTAGTTCGAACAATTTTATAGTTCTCTTTTTTCTATTCTGTATTATCTCTAGATTATAAAAAGATCTTGCTACCACCGCCATTTTTTTAAATAACCCCTTGTCTTCAACTCTTCAATCCTTCTGATAACTCGTCCCTCTTAAAACCTGCAACCTTCGTTACAGCCCCTGCACATCTGCAATCCTTCTTACAAAATATGCTGCTTAACCGGTAAAATCCTACTTAAGACCCCTTTTCCTTAACCTCTGCAATCCTGATTTCATCTAGTGCCAATTTACCTCTGAAAACCACCTCAAAATCCATGCCCCTTAATTCCTACATCCTCCTTGCAGCTCATGTCGCTTAACATCTGCAATTCTACATACAACCTGGCCGTGCCTTTAACGTGTGCAGCCATCCTTACATCCCCGTCAATTAATCTTTGAAATCTTCCATAAAGCCCTAATATCTTAGTATTTGCAACCATCCTTACAAACCTGCAACCCTCTTTACAACCCCTGAAGATCTGTAACCCATTTTACAAAATATGCTTCTTAACCTCTAAAATCTCATTTAAGACCCCTTTCCCTTAACCTCTTCAATTCTGATTTCATCTGGTGCAAATTTATCTCTGCCAACCACCTCAAAATCCATGCCCCTTAATTCCTACATCCTCCTTGCAGCTCATGTCGCTTAACATCTGCAATTCTACATACAACCTGGCCGTGCCTTTAACGTGTGCAGCCATCCTTACATCCCCGTCAATTAATCTTTGAAATCTTCCATAAAGCCCTAATATCTTAGTATTTGCAACCATCCTTACAAACCTGCAACCCTCTTTACAACCCCTGAAGATCTGTAACCCATTTTACAAAATATGCTTCTTAACCTCTAAAATCTCATTTAAGACCCCTTTCCCTTAACCTCTTCAATTCTGATTTCATCTGGTGCAAATTTATCTCTGCCAACCACCTCAAAATCCATGCCCCTTAATTCCTACATCCTCCTTGCAGCCTTTGTCACTTAACATCTGCAATCCTCAATACAACCCGGCCGTGCCTTTAGCGTATGCAGCCCTCTTTACATCCCCGTCAATGAACCTCTGAAATCCTCCTTAAACCCCCGGTGGCTTAGTATTTGCAACCATCCTTAAAAACTTTGCCTCTTAACTCTGACAGTCCTCTTTAAAACTTATGCATGCCAACCTCTGCAACCTTCCATATAACCCCCAAAAAAATATCATAAAAAGATCATAAAATTTATCAAATGTTATTTATATCTTATTATTTATATATTTAACATCTGCGATCCACCCTCCAACCTCTGACCCTTACCCCTGCAACCCTCCTTACAAACGCAGCTTCTCACCCCCTACAAACTTTCTTACAATCCCTGTCTTTTAATCTCTGAAGTCGTCTTTAAAACCCCTCTCCTTTAACCCCTGAAACTTTCCTTGCAGCCCTCATAGCCCTTAAAACAACTCCATACAACCACTTTACAAATTCGACCCTTAAACTCCAAAATCATCATTCCAGCCCCTGCCTCTTAATTACTGTGACACTTCTTACAACCTCTGTTTCTCATGAACTGCAACCCATATTAAAACTCTCTTTAATCATAAAACCCTCCTTGAAACTCCCTGTCATTTAAACCCTGTCATTTAACATGTGTTACTCTTCTGACAACCCCTGGCCCTTAATTTCTGAAACCCTCCTCACAATAGCTGTCCTTGAAAATCTTTAAATCTTCTTAAAACCCCTGTCTTGTAGCCTTTGTAACATTCTTTAAAGCCCCTGTACCTTAATCTCTGCAAAACTTCTTACCTGCCCCTTAACCTCTGAATTTATCGTTACACCCCTGCCCCTCAAAACCTTCACCCTGCTTATAACCGATGTCCCTTAACACCTGCAACCTACGTTAAAATCCCTTCACTCCTGAAACTCTTCTGGCAACTCTTGCCGCCTAATCTGCACAACCTTCCTTAATTTTCTCCTCAATTTTCACTTTCTCAACCTCTGCAACCTTCCCTATAACCCTTGTCTTTTAACACCTGCAACCCTTCTTAGAACCCCTGACTCTTGATTCCTGTAACCCTTCTTACAATCCCTATCCCTTAACCTCTGGAACCAACCTTATAAACCTGTCCTGTATCTCCTTAAACTCTAGCTGCTTACCCCTGCAGGGAGTAAATGAATCCGTTTCTATTCTTTTGAATCTCAGTCTTTCTATCTATGTCTCTCCACCATACAGTGCGTAAGAACTGACTTTTTGGTTCAAGATAACGTACAGCCCACAAATATTGACCGATTTGGACCAAAAAAAAAGGAAGAGAAGCAGATAAGATTTATAAGAGAGTTGCTAAGCCTAATTTTTAAAATAGGCTTTCAATTTGTTTATAAATAAACAAATATAACGGAAAAATTGCTATTTCTGCTATTTGACATTCCCGGTGAACGTCAAAAATATGAAAATGGTTAAAATCGCCTAAGTTTCATAGAGTAACATTATTTAAAGATATTTCAATATTATATAATTAACAAACAAAATTTTTATAAACAATTTATTTGTTGAAAGAAAGTTTTCTTACGATTTTCCATAATTTTACGTTTTTTAAGTTGTATTGCAAGGAATTTAGATAAAAACAATATAATTATAAAGAAATTATTCTTTAGATTAGTATTTCTAATATTATAAATAAATTTAATGAACAAATGATTTAATCAGCCATTTCTCGATAGGAAAATTCATTTGTTTTGATGTATTTTTCTTTTAGTTATAAACTTTTGGAAAATTTTAGAATAATTCATAATCTTTTAATTAATATTAGGATATTTTTAAACAAATTTAATGAAAAATGCATTATTCGGAAATTTGTGACATAAAATTGATCAGTGAAGAAAAAATATCATAAAAAGATCATAAAATTTATCAAATATTTGTAAACATTTTTAAAAAATACCTGATTAATGCATTTGTTTATTAAATTTGTTAATCTCAAGAATATAAAATTGTAAAAAAACTTTCTTTCAACAATAATTTTTTGTTTATAAATTTTCTTGTTTATTATTTCGGTATCGAAAGGATTTTAGAAAATTTTCAAAATTGCAGGAGTTACGCCACTTTGAATTTCAGCATCACATTTTTTTGAAATATCTATCTTTTTGAAACCATTGAAATTGCTTACAAATTTGAATTAGTAGACAAAATTAATCAATCGCAGATATTTATATATAATTATTCCACCTTACAGATTTTAAATAGTCTGAATTATATCATTTTAACAAATTTCCTTTTTTTTAGTTTACAAATATTTGAAACTAAATCAACTTCTGCGATTTAAAAGAAATTTATTTTTCTGTTCAAAGATATTTGGAAGCAAATCCAGGTCTTGTGGAATCATGGATAAGGGAAAAAGCCAGCGCAGAATTAAAGATGTGGTTGCAGGGAACAAGTTTGGCACCAAAAACGTCGATGTCAAGTATAAATCAAGAAGAAAATCCGCTGAATAGAAAAAAAAGGAACAGCGTCACTTCGGATTTGTTCCAATCATGGCTGTCATCCAATTCACCAATAAAAAGAAGCAAAAGCCCTTGCAGGTATATTTTCCTATTTCACTTTTATTCTGCATAAATTCTATTATGGCAATCGAATAATACGTCATGGTTGGAAATCTATACTCATTGCTAGAATATTTCCAGCTTTAACGGAAAATTTCGCATACTAAATGCATTACATTTCAATCTAGTTAACTTGATGTAATTAAATTCTCAAAAATCTCGCACTCCTTGTTAAATACCTGATTGGTTGCATACTGCCCGAGGAGTTAATTACTTGGATTTTAGGTGCATGAGATTATAAAAGATTTCATTGAAAATAGGAAATTTATAATACAAAATCATTATATGTAAAATATGGGGAAATCAACATTAAAATAAATAATACGAAAATATCGAAGGAAATAATATAAAATGTAGAGAAACTATGAAGGAATGATTTACACTGGAACCGCGTTTATAGCCGCTCTCACTTATATCCACTCTCGCTTATATCTCTGCATAACTCTCGTTTATATCCGCTTGGCATCCTCCACCTCACAGTACCGCTTGACAATCTAGCCAATCAGAGGACAGCGCGGCCATTTCGCCTTTGCTGAGCAGCATTGTTGGGATCCCCTCCCGAAAGGACATTAGTAAATGTTTGCGTTCTCGGACGGCTGATATAAGCGCGGTTCCGGTGTATTTTAGAGTATTCACAATTTTGTATAAAAGTACACAAAAATAGCTATTCTCTTCAAATAAAATTAATTTGCCACAAACACTTTAAGTTCCCTTCATATTTTTTTAATCATTTAAATTTTATAAAGAGTTTCTAGTTCAAACCTTTTAGGATCTTCTTAAATGTCTGGATATAGTTGTAACAATCTCATCAGGGTTCTCGCGCTCGGCTCATGGGCAGTCACCGCGTAACGCGTCCAGCCATCCCCACCTAGCTCCCACGTGGATCAACGGCACAAGTGCGCATGCGATTTCCCACCAACGACGCCACCCCGCTCTGATGAAAGATATAAGACGAGTCTCCGCACCGACACGAAGGCAAACTCACCAACCTCCGCGACAATTCCCAACCCGCAAAACAAAAACACTCCAGCAATGACACCCAATAAAAGTTCACCTACACAAGATATAAAAATAAATCTAGTGAACCTCTTAAAAAGAACTAAAATCTTAACCATCGATATGATGGGAGGGGGGATCAACATTACGGAAGCTATAAATTCAACCACCGAGATTATAAGTAATATACTTTCTCTTGCTATAGAAAATGGCCACCTTCAATCTTCATCACACGATAAATAATTTTTTTAGATGTTCAGGGTATCCTTAAAAAATGACATGAATTAGCAGCATACCTCTACAAAAATAACATCACCTTTTTCTTTCTCAGTAAAACTTTACTACGCGAATCCCTACGCGTCGGCTTAGTCCGTGGATATAAAATTCACAGAATACATAATAGAGGTAGCGCGATTCTAATTCCGCGAACTAATAATTCATAAACTTGAAGCCCTCGAAGGCACTGCTATACAAATAAAAATTTATGGGAAACCATATGCTATAGTCTCACTCTCAACCTTGTACCCTCGGTAATATCTGCAGGCGACCTGAATGCCAAACACTTAGCTTGGAATAGCAGAACAACTAACAAAATCGGAAAACAATTATTCTAATTTATAAATGATAAGAATCTCTCAGTCTCAGCACTAAATTCGCCTACTTTTTGCCCTCACAACACCAAACGTAAATTTTACCTTATTGACTTAATAATTACCAAAAATAACTTTTATACTCATGTAACTCGCACCATTAACGAATTAGATTCAGATCATCGAACAGTTCTTCTAAACCTTTTTACAAACTGTGAAAAAGCTCCGGTTAAGCCTCGCTATAATTTTGCAAAAGCAAATTGGTAAAAATTCAACTTGAGCCTAGAAACACGTGTTAATTTTGAACCTTCAATAACAAACGCTAGCCACATCGACGAAGCCATAACTAATCTCAACTCTAGCATGAAAACTGCTATTCACACTTCAGTCCCTCGGACCACCATTAACAAATACGATCCACTTCTCAGCCACGAGATTAAAGACCTTATTCACACACGCAATAAACTTTGCCGAAAACATCAAAAAACTCAAAGCTGTATGCTTAAAAACGTCATTAACCACCTTCGGAAAACTATAGCAATTCATGTTCAAGAGCACAGCTGCAAAAATTGGAACAAAGAAGTAGGTAAACTTCAAATTAATGATAACTCTATATATCGTATGACTAAAGCCATCTCAAAAATCTAAACCAAAATTTCGCGCTCTCTCCTACCGATAAAGCAAGTCTCCTAGCGGAAAATGATGAAAGTAACTTCGCTCCACATGACGAGCTATCAGACCCTCAGCACATTGCGAAATGTGAACAAATTGTCTCCGAGTTTCTTAAAACTCCTAGCACCGATAATTTCAAGAAAATAACACGTAAGGAACTAACAAAACAAATCAAAACTACGAAAAATAACAAAGCTTCTAGTCCTGATTCAATTTCAAACTTAGTCCTCAAAAAACTTCCGATTTCGTGTCTCACTCACCTCGTCAATATCTTCAATACTTTAGTACCTCATTAAAAATAGCTCACATTTTAGGTTTTCAGAAAAAAGGCAAGGATCCATATCATCCAACCAGCTACAAGCCCATTAGTCTTCTCAATACAACGAGCAAAATCTTTGAAAAAATAATACTCACTGGCGTAAACTTTTACCTCGAAAAAAACAGCCTTCTTAATCTGCAACAATATGGTTTTAGAAAAGGTCACTCTACGCAGCACATGATGCTCAAGCTAACCGAAGCCATTAGCTTAAATTTCAATCGAAGAAAACATAATGAAGCTGTTTCCCTTGATGTAAACAAATCTTTTGACATTGTCTGGCATGTAGGATTGCTCAAAAAACTAATAAATTACCATTTCTCAAGAGGGCCTCTTTATATTCTCTTATCTTTCTAACAGAAAATTCTGAACCAAGGCAGCATACTACGACCGGTTTTCTTTATTATCTACGAAAAACGACATCCCTGGGATCCCGAATCAATTCAGAATCAATTATTTTCTTTGTAAAAAGACCATCTAAAATTGATCCACTCAAATATTTAACGAACCAATAAACGTCTTAATTGAAAGCCGCATATCCATGAAACCAAAGGAAAAGCTCTCGGCGCCCTCTCGCGCTTAAATCCTATGGATAATAGACACTCGAGTCTAAAACCCGAATATAGACTCCTAACCTATAAAATGTTTATCCGAACAATCATAACTTATCCATGTGCAATATGGGGAGGCGGGTCAAAAAGTAATATCAATCACATTCAAATCATACAAAATAAATTTCTCAGTCGTATCACAAAAACCCCCATATATACTAACAACTCTGTCCTTCACAGACTTCTATGAATCTGCATCATTATCACCTTTTCAATATATTTCCTCTCTAGGGAAATATAATTTTAATCCATTTCGCAAAACCGCGATGCCAAAAGACTTTCTCATGAAATAAGTAACCCAGTTCGAAGTAGCTCGGCCGCCCCCGACTTACTTGCAACTTTTTTTCGACCCTCTACCCCACTTCCTCCTCTTCTTCTTCTCTCACCTTTTCTTCTATAAAATAAATTAACAGACTTTTGTGATTTTTTCCCGCCTATGGGCTTTTTTCCTACACATAATGAACGTCAATTTAAATTTAAGTCATGTCAAATCTATCTCAGATTGTGTAACAATTACCAAACAGCCGCTCCTCTCCACCCCTTTGTTCTTTCTTTTTCAAACGAAGGCAGAATCCGTTCCATATACAAGAATCTGTAAAATCCCTTGATATTTTGCATATCTCTTAAAATCCTTCCAACCCCTTTGAATCCCTTGAAAATTTTTAAAAACGGAAAAATTCATTTAAAAAATTTTAAATTATTTGAAAGCCCTAAAATAATATTTGAATTTAACTTACTCATTAAATTTATTTAGAACCCCGTTTAAATTTCTATAAATCTATCAAATCCTTTGAAAATTTAATAGAATCCTTGAATCTCATGAAATTCCTTGAAATACCATATAATTCCTTAAAATCTTAGGAATCGCTGAGAATCCTACAAAATGTTATGAATACCTTTACATCTTTGCAAAAACTAAAAATCCCTTGCGATGTTTCGAGATACCTTGAAATCCGTCGAAATATTTTTAATAATTTTTTGAAATCCTTTATTATTTATTTATCTATTAATAAAAATTAAGAACTTTCTACATCTTCAATTAAGTCCATCAAAATTTCCAAAAAAGTAATTCTTTTTGATGATAAAAATTATTTCTGAATATTTTTAAACAATATTAATAAATAAAAAAAGGTTTTAAACTTTTTTTACTTTTAACACATTCAAAGAGGTTTAAGAGATTTCTTAAAATTTCGGAAAAAAGTGCAGAAAATGTTTCAATTTTGTAATATAGATAACCTTAAAACAAGTCCGAATAAATTTAAGAGGTATTTAGAAGATTTGAGGAGATACAAAAAATAATTTTTAATTCTTGAAACACTAACAAATTTACAACAAAACGTACATTTTTGAAGAATTCAAACCAAAAATTTAGATGATTTTTAGAGATTTTTAAAAGGTTTCAAGAAAATAGAAAAAAAATTTTAGAGTTATAGGAAAATTGAATTTCCTTTTTTGCTTCAACATTTATTTAAAGAAAATATTGAAAAATATTTTTAAACATTGCGAAATATTTCCAAATTTGAATTTTGGAAGAGTTACAAAAATTAATTTTTTTTTTATTCTGGAAAATTTCCTAAAATTGTTGAAATATTTTTTTATTCCTTCCAAGCGTAAAAAAGTCTAAAAATTCTTTTCAACTTACTCCAAAATCTTTTTAGAATTTTTTGAGAGACCTAGAAAAATTAAACTCAAATAGCTTTCAAGCAAATGCACACGAAAATTTGAGAAAATGATTTGCTCCCTCCAATTATAATTTTCCTTAAACTTTTTTTCGAAAATTCGTCTCCTTCGCTAGAAATTTAATCTTTTTTATTAAAATTGCAATTATTTGGGTTAAAATATTCAAACTTTTTAAGTTATTAATTATTAAAATTCTTTGTTGCATATTATTTAAAATGTAATTATTATTTAATAGCATTTAAAAAACCGTAAAACAAAAGTACATTTTGAAAGATTTTGAAATAAATTTTTAAAGCTATTTATAGATTTTGCAAGGTTTTAAGATAATATATTTTTTCAAGATTTTTGGGAATATTTAAAAATGATTCGTTATGTTTTAGAAAAATATTTTTGTAATTTTTGAATTCTGAAAGATTTACGAAAATTTATCAAATATTTTTATATTTTTTCTAAGCATTAAAAAGTTCTAAATATATTTCAAACTAACTTAAATATGTCCTGAAATTTTGTAAAACCCTGTGAAATAAAATGGAATTTCTTAAAAATTCCCTAGATACTTTTCGACTCATCAGAAATCTTTGAAAATATTTTTAAATATACTCGAGGAAACTAGGAAAATTATATTTATATGTCGCCTTAAAGCAAATAGATTAAGAAACGAAAATATAAATAGTTATTCGAACATTTTCTTTTTTATTAAAAAGTGTTTTCCTTTCAAATTATAAATTGCCTACAAATTTTCTTTCTTTATTAAAAATACTTTTTAAGTGTTTTTTATCAAAACTGCAGCTGTTTGGTTTAAAAGTTTTATCTTTTTTGGTTGAGGATTCAATAATTTTGTTGAAGATTCGTTTTAATAGATCGATTCAAATCTTTCTTATTTAAAATGTAAATATTTTTTTATAAATATTAAAGTTTAACTACTGTGTTAAAAATTCGCTTATTTGGTTAAAGATCTTATTAAAAAATTTAACTATTTTATTGTTGATAATTAACTTTCGTCTTAAAAATTTATATTTACGAATTGAAAAATTGAACTGATTTTTAACTTAAAATAAAATTCTGTTTAAATTTGGATACCAACAAAAACATGTCTTGTTGAGAATGCATATTTTTTGTTGTTGAAAACTCTATATTTGGTTAAGGATGAACTTTCATGTTGACATTTTTATTTTGCATTTCTGAAATTTTCGAACAAATTTTTGAATTTTTTCACGAGTCTCATGAAATTATATTTATATAATCTTAGAAACAAATATAATTGAAAAATAAGTAGGCATTCTAAACTTTTGTTTTGCATTAAAAATGTTTTTTCCTCGGAAAAATGTAGAACATGAAATTCCCTAGAAACGTGGAACGAATTATTATTAAAATATTGATTAAAATTTTTCCGATTTCTGTCTACTGCATCAATTCACTTGAGAGGCAAATCCCTCATGAATTTGTAGCATAAATCCTATCACGAACATCGAATTAAATTAGCTGATATCAAAGTTCATTAAAAGTGTAACCGGATTTGCTTCGAAGCTTAAAAAAACTTTCTCATTGTTTTTCTAGAAATTCAACGACCCTTATGGGTCGAAGAGAAGAACTGAACAGGTTGGATGAAGGAGATCTTTTCATGGAACTAATTCGGGACGTTGCTAATGAGCTGGACATCAATGTACTTTGCCACAAGATTCTGGTTAACGTTGGCCTCCTTACCCACGCTGATAGGGGCAGTTTATTCTTGGCCAAGGGTCCTCTGGAGGACAGATATCTAGTTGCAAAGTTGTTCGACGTCACGCAAGACACCGAGTTGAATGAGGCAGTACAAAAAGCAAAGAACGAAGAGATCAAAATTCCCTTTGGCGTTGGCATCGCCGGCTACGTAGCTCAGAGCAAACAGATCATAAATATCAAGGATGCTTATAAGGTCAGTTCCCAAAAATGCACCTACAAAAACGTAATTCGTAGCTGACGAAGATGTTAATCACATTCTGGAATACTCCCACTCCAAACGTTTCCCTTTCCTATGTCTCCATCCCTCCTTGTAGTTCTCACACTTCCCCTAGCATCCGCTTCCCGCTTCTTGTTTTCTACCCACTACTGCAACTTCCTTCACTCACCTTCACATACACTACGCTTCTGATCTATTCTCCCACTTTACCACTTTCCCTTCTTTCCCTATTTCCTGCCCAACTCCTACTACATCTTCTGCCCTACTTTCCTTGACACTCCCTACTTTTCTTCGCTTTCCTTACCTCCCTCTTTTTTTTAAAAAACTCATCGTAATGAATAAAGGTTAGTAGGTGCTGTATGCGTGTAAAAATGGTTTTCATAGTCTGTTGAGGCACTTATTAGGTCGTTCAATACTCCCCCTCTATACTTTCCCTCCCACACCCTCCCCATACTTACCCGCCGCTGCTATCCGTCCCTCATTTATTCTCCCATACAATAGCTTTTCTTTCTCTTCCCCACTTTCTCTTACTTCGCACCCCTATCCTACGTTCAAACCCCTTCCATACTTACCTTTCTTCTCTCTGATTTTCCTTACTTCCCCTACCCACCTCTTTTTTTTAAACATCAGCATAATCAATAAAAATTAGTGAAATTAGGCGTTGTGCTTTTAGAAAAAGGGTTTTATAGTCTATTAAGACGTTAATTATATCGCTTAACACAGCCCACACCTTATACCTCACCCTTTTTTCTTAATTCCCTATAGTTACACATTCTGACACTATTTACATGTCCCCTCCACTAAACCCTCTCCTTTCTTTTATCGTGCCTTCTCATCCACTAAGACCCCTCCCCTCGCTTACCTTCACATACCTTAATCCACTTTTCTTCCCTTCTCGTCACTTACCCTACTTTCCCAAAGTCAACCTACTTCCCATCCCCTACGCTACTTTTACTTTCTCTCCACTTATTTTTCTTTCATTCCTCCTCGCCCTTCCCCTACCCTCACTTACTCTGCCGCTCTCTCCTTCTTATTTGCCCTTGTTTACACTCCTCTCTCTATAATTTACCTCACATACACTACCCCTCCACTCACCCTACTTTACCTGCCTCTTCTTCATTTCTCCTACTTCCTCTCCTTATCCCTAATTGGGGTGGGGGGAGTAGAGAGTGATGGGAGGATAATTCGAGAAAGTGAGTGAGTTTATAAGTAGAGGAAGTGATGGGCGGATAAATTTCGAAAGTGATGAGAGGATAAGTAGGGGGTGTGGGGAGAAATAGATTAAATGAAATTAGAGAAGTAGAGGAGGGAAGTAAGAGGTAGTTTTTCATAGTATTTTATTGGAAGTATAAATGTATCGCTGGCTTCTTCGCAACATTTTTTTTTTAATTTTAAAGTATTAAAGAAAAGTTTTAAAAAATATAATTTTACAGGACGTTCCACTTTGTAGATTGTTTAAACAGTAAATACAGACTGATAGATGATCAAGATTATCATCAATAATTATATTCAGGATGGATAGAAATACACGATTTTTTGTAAATTCCTAATATTTGGATAGACTAAACCAGTTTATTGCTGCATTATTTATATAAAATATTTTTGGCAAATACTGAAAGCATTGCCGAAATGTTTTTAAGAATAATAATTTCAGTCAATCGAACTGTTTTTTAATTAGGCGAAAGTTGCATAAGACGGGCCACCTCCTAAGACGGGCCACCCTTAATATTTTTGTACGAAAACATTATAATCATCACTTACGCATGC
>JAAAKG020103115.1:0-15791 GCA_010014905.2 Druon quercuslanigerum | reverse complement strand
AGATCTTTGAAGGTGTATAATTGAAAACAGGATGGAATTTATGTATTGATAATTATTAATATTTTAAGCTGTAACTTTAATCGGCTTCTATTTAAGTAATTTTTCATAGGATTTGCCGATGAATATTTTTCTTTAATTCAAAGAAAGCTTTCTTGAATCATTGGCATCCAAATTCAATATCCGTTTAACATTATTGTTCAAATATTAGTCCTGTATCAGGATGAGAAAAATATTTTTCATGTTGTTACAACATTGTAGATTTTTAGAAAAAAATTAAATAAAGTATTAGGTATATTTTTTTAGTTCTTATTTTCTTCAGCAGTGAAGATATAAAATTTAATTAGAAAGACATGGAAATAGTACAATTTTATAGACTTTTCCTAATACAAATTTTTTAGTACAATAATTTTACTCTTCATCGGCGTTATCACCACTGGCAAAATCATAGAACAGAAACCGAAAAAATCAATATTTTCAAACGAAAACAAAACTACCGAAAATGTTTATTTCCGATATTTTAAAGCCCGAATTTGCAATATTCTAAAAATAGTCAATTGTCCAATTTTGGAATTCTCAAAAATAGTAAATTGTCGACTTTTAAATTTACGCTAAAAGATATTTAATATTATGTATAATATTTAATATTTTCGACAGTTTTATTTTATTTTGGGAATTTTATTTTTGTCGAACAATTTCTGCTCCGGAAATTATTATTTTCGTTATCTTTCGTTCCGTTCTTTTGAAACCTATTTTTGAAACATTTTTTAATCAAACTTTTTAGACGTGGGCGTGAACAAAAACAAATAACTCACTTTTGCTCCGACTCTTTTTAAGAGCTCTCTGATTAACAGCCCTTCTAGTTTTTACTGATTAATAGTTTTGAAAAATGGTTCTTAACAATAATAAATTTTGATTGTCGTTGAAATGCCCCTCTGATTTTATAAATTAGTTATTGACAGTTGATTACGTTATGAGCATCAATTTTGAGTGAATTACTGAATATGATAATTGCGTATCATTGCTGAGAAATTTTTGATCCATTACGTAAGAAAACCTTTATTTATAACATCATAAATACCTGATATGAATAAATATTTATAAAAATTGATTAGAGAATGCAAAATTATGTAATAACTTTTATTTATTCAATACAAGAACTCTTTGTGTCTATAAATTATGCTTGTATCGAAAAACATTGAAAAAAACAATGTTTTACATAAAATTTAAATTTTTATATTATTTGTTATTGACAAAATGGTTATTTATTTATTTGCAAAACGTACAGGAAGAATTATATTTCTAGAATTTATTCTAGTGTTCAAAGGTTTGAAAAACATGAAATAAAGCATTTTTTAATATGTAATTCAAATTTTCATATTCTTTGTTATCGCATAAATGGTTATATACTCTTTTTTTACTCATGAAATGAGACTTTTATTTCTACAATTTATTATTTTAATGTTTAACGGTGTGAAAAATATGATAAGAAATAATATTTTACTGTTAGAAAAATAAAAGAATGTGGCCCAACTCTTATTACACGAGTGACCCAACTCTAACAACATTCGTATTTTTTGATTGCAACTCACTACAGCCTCTGACGACAATCCCGTACTGATATAAAAAATATATAGTATTAATTTTCCAATTCAACTTTTGAGGCATCAATTTAACATTTATATATGTCGAGAGAATATACTTATTTTTTTCTAACTTACAAATTCGATTTGTGAAAACGTTTTTTGATTTTCCTATATCGTTAAAATTTCGCGTGAGCCATTATAGAGCTAAATCCTTGAATTTTATTCATTCTCGATCATCCAGGCACGATTGAAACAAAAATATCATCGTAGTAAAAAACGAATCACAAATCCAGTTACAGTTGGACCGAACGGAAATATGAGTGTGGGCAACAATGGGTTAACTTTTTCTTGGAGGAAAAACGAATGAGCCATGTGCTACGAGCAAAAAGAGTAAAATTTTTTACTCGTTTTCGCTCGTAGCGCGTGACCTAATCCGTATTTCCGCTGAGAAAAAGTAAACCGACTTTTGCACCGACTTCTTTTTTAGTCCGCTTTTGCTATGAGCCCCTCACTTCAGTCTCCTTAAAAGTAAAAGTAGCCAACGTGTAGTGTTTAGAATTTTTCTGTTTGTGTTTTCTGTGCTTTCTTGTGTTTTATTTTTGTTTCTTAGTTGTATACATTTATAAATGGTTTATCCTTCTTTTCTGTGGGTTTCGTTCATTGAGTTCAGGTTATAAGTTCGTTTTCAAGTCTATTTGCGAATCGCTGCTTTCGAAGCAAAGTGAGATCCCTAAAGACCTTTCGTGGTCATCTAGCGCTGACCATGTCCTCGATGCAAAGTTTTCGCAGTAGATGTGCAAATCCTTTCCGCGTAAGGAGAAACATGTAAGGGGAATTGATCTAAGGCTTCTAACGGAAAATCAGCAAATAGTGTTTCCTGATTTGCTGAAAGGCAGTAAAATATGTGGTTCTTGTAGAAAAGAATGTAGATCTCTCAATTCACAGCCATCCAGAAATATAGATAAACGAGGACGCAGATTTTTGCTAGTCAATGAGAAATGAAAAAGAAGAATGCAGTGATCAAAATCACTTAGCGGGTCTCGAAGTCCTGAATCAAATAAAAGAAAAATTAGAGCAGAAGGCCATTACATATTCAGAAAAGATTTGTCTACTCACCCTTGCGTCTAAGTTTTGGAGTCGCAGGCAAATCTTCCGATAAGTCAGTGCATCTGAACGTGAAGCCAGAAAAGCAAAAGGGTCACTGAAAGTGGCGTTTTGACTTTTCCAGAAGTCAAGCGAGGATAAAAATTAGCACATGAAATTTGGTAATAAACTTGTACAAAGATGACGAGAAGAGCCGACAAAAGCCAGATAAGAAAGATTTCATATCTGTCAAAAAACTAGATGGTACTCGTGAGCAAATACAGAAGAGACTGATTCTGTGCAATCTTTTAGACTTTTATGCCAGATTTGTAGCCCTAGATGAAAATAAGAAGATTGGATTTTCGAAATTCGCACAACTAAGACCAAAGCACTGTGTTTTAGCTGGAGCAAGTCGAACTTACAATGTTTGTGTTTGCGTTTATCATGATTTATATTAAACATTTAACTGAGGGAACTGACAGGCAATAGTTAGATTATCATAACTCCCTTGAAGAAATCATGTGCAGTGAACCCACTGACGCTTGTCATTTGAACGAATGTAAATCTTGTCCTGACATTGAAAAATTTAAAAAGTACCTGACTGATCTATTGGACGTGAATAGTTTCGACACAGTGACATATTCAGTTCGACAGCAAACTGATAGAAGCACTTTGAAGATCGAAATAGCAGACGCTGATGCTTTCGTAGAAGCACTCTGCACTAAACTTAAAAACCTATAACCTCACGCATTTTATGCTAAACAACCTAGGTTTGTTTCTGAAGCACCTTAAAGTTATATTAAAAGAAGGAGAGTACTTAATATTGCTTGACTTTGCTGACAAGTATGCTTTTGTCGTTCAAAATGCTGCTCAACCTTTCCATTGGAACAATAATCAAGCAACTATATTTACAGTAGCTAGTTATTAAAAAGATGGAAACGAACTGAAGCATTTTAGCATGGCAATCCTCTCAGGCTGTTTATTTCATGACACTATAGCTGTGTATACATTTCAAAAGCGCATCAACCAGTACCTCAAGAAAAAATGCAGCGTTGTTAACAAAATTTATTATGTGCTAGATGGAGCCGCGCAGCATATTAAAAATAAATAAGCCTTAATAAATCTTTTAAATCACCAAAAAGATTTTGGAATTCCTGCAGAAACGAATTTCCCGGCAACTTGACATAGAAAAGGTCCAGGTGACGGAATTGGTGGAAATTTGAAAAGACTTGCGGCAAAAGCTAGCTTAACAGAATCCAATATTAACTACGATGGAGTTATTCGAAAGCGGTATGAATCATTTAAAGGAAACAGTCATTCTTTTTAGTTCAAAAGAAGATCACATAGAGATGACCAAAAAGCTGAAAACTAGATTCACTGAAGCAGTTTCAATTCCCGGTAATCTAAAATACCACGCATTTATTCCAAATGAGAACGAACAATTGCAACTAAAAAAACTACATTCGCAACAGAACATGATCTGTTTCCGCAGACAGTCAAAAAGCTTCAAGTACAGAGAATCAAAAAATGCGCGGAAAAAAGGCGAACTAAATAAATTATGATGAATTTAGTGCAGCTTCGCTGGAGAATCATACATACAACCAAGTTCCCGGTAGGAATGGCCAACCTCTTCAAGCGAGCGAGGAAGGGTTTCGCTTAGATCTCTTCGCATAGCTACATAACTATTTTAATCCCAAAATGCCAAACAACATTTTTTTCGGAAAAAGCCAAGCTTTCGTTTAAAAATACTTTAAAAAAAACTGCCCGAAGAGTAGAAAATGTTGAATAAATAATTTACATAGCAATTTGTTTATAAAAAGTAAAAAATTAAAAACAATATATTTTACAGAATAAAAGAACATGAAAACCCCTTCAGAAATCATTCATAGAAAATTTCATTCGAATTTTTAGAAAGGAAGTTATGACCATTTGAAAATTCCCGTTTTTCCCGCGGGATGCAAATGTCACCCCCTGTAGTTCGAGGAGGCATGGTAGTGAAAGTCTATAAATTCTTGGGTATACTACTATCATATAGGAAAACAAACTCTAAAAATTTGAAAAGTTGGGGCAGTTCAGGAATAATGCCCCATATATATTATATATGTGTATATAAATAGTATATATAGAATCGAACCGAAGGTCCTATTGCAAAGCCACCGTACGCGTCCTCGAGTAAAAAAATTAATAAGCAGTCGCGGGCAATTGTCCAGGGGTGGTGCCGAAGGAATTAGTCTCCAAGCGGACGTGTAAAAAACGTGCTGAAAGCTGAATGGAACCTGGGTGAGGTATCTAGAACGGTGACTCTAAGATACCGGGCGACCTCTCAGATTACGCAGCCTTATCCTTGCATGCGGGACTCATCAAGGATGGACGAACCCCTTGCCCTAGCTTCTCGTGGGAAGAACAATGATACCACCAAACATAGTTTTAGTACCTGCGGTTCAAAGCAATAAAACGCGCAGGGCTCCCGACAATGGGCCGGCCAACAATGCCGACCACTCTAGAGTTGGGGGAGCCAATGAAGATCGACTCAATGCGGTGGCCCGGCGAAATCTTGGGACTTTTAGGTGGACGGAGAATGATATGCCACGAACCTATGCTTTGTGGTGCGAGAAACACCCACAGCTATCGCACTTTTCGCATTAACGTCTGCGAAACCATGCCGAAGTAATCCAAAAAGGAACTATGAAAGGGGAGCGCCTACTCTACCAGAGCCAGAACAAGCCGGCAGCAGAGAAAGAGAGGTGCAGACCAACCGTGGGCAGGCATCCGAGAGAGGACGAGCGATGCTTTATGACCCGGAGAAACATCAACATCCAGGTTTCTCCCAAGCCTAAAGATCTGGCTGAAATGTATGACGAGCTTCGTGGACAATTTTATGAAGAACTCGACCTCTGGACTATCAATTGTTGTGTGTATAATGCAGCGAGAGCTTTGGCCGATGCGAACCGTAAAACAAAACCAACGGTTGATCATAAGACCAAAAGACGAATGCATCAACTCGCCATAAAGATAGGCTAGACAAGACAGTACGTGTCCCGCATTCAGTCTGACATTCACTACATAACATCTGGCAGAAATTTTACCGCCAATGTTTGACAGTTCGCACTCGAACTCCGGATCCGTTATCACACACTTAAGGAATCAAAGCTGCTAACCATCAGGCAGCATATTGTTTAAAGAATACGGATACTCTCTGTCGCTAAGAGAATTCTAGATTGGAGAAAGATGTGGATCAGAGAAAACCAACAGTTTCTGTCTGACCCATCTCGACTCTTCCAAGACCCTCCAGTTACAGTCGACCACCCACCCAAACCAGAGGAGGTCGAAAAATGTTGGAGACAAGTCTACGAAGTGCAAAACAGACTGAACGAAGACTCCGAGAACATAAATAGCTTCAAGTTGCCAGCACCTCCACTATATATAAATTGAAAGAAAAAAAATCAAACACGTTAAAATTTTGGGCTTTTTTGGACTCTTGAATGCACCAACAATAAATTTCCAAAAACCGATCCTGCTGTAAATAAAAATACTCTCTATGTAAAAACTGAAATTCGGAAAAAATAAAGAAAACCAGAATTTTGGGCTCATTTTGGGCTTCCGGATGCACGAAAAATGAGTCCGCAAACTACCCCCATTTTCAGAAAAGCACCCCCTAGCGCAAAATCAAATTTGCGAAACACCAAATGCACCAGATTTTGTGCTCCCGAATGCACCACACAAAAATCCAGAAAAACCACCCCTATATACAAAAACACGAACCCATTGTTACGAACCAATACGCCTCCAAATAGTTTAATTAATTTTTGGAAAACTGAAAATCCTGGTAGTGTGAAAAATGGATTTTATTATGGCATCGCCGGAGGTACTCAAAAAATCATTAAAGATATATCTCAAATGTTTATTTTATTTTTATGTGGAATTTCGTTTTTGACCCCTGCTTTCCCGGGAAGTACTTTTACTATCGCCCTAAATTTCTGATGGGTATGAGGGTCGATAAATAAATTGTTAAACTTGAATTTATTTAGTTCCAAGAAACAACTCAAGTTTATTCATTTAAAAACCTTCGAGCGTGAAGTGTCGACGGGCTTAACTTCAGTAACTTCAGAGCGGGAGAGAGTATCGCAATTTATCTTATAGAACAACTCTACACTTCTGACCTTTTGTTGTTTGAATCCACTCCTCTCTGATTTGGCTGTTATTTCTCATATGTCATCAGAAATAACAGTCGCCACCGTCTTCGCTTACACTCACACCCGACATGTCGCGAACGCTGCCCGGCGGATTTTCACGAATTTTACACAATCTTACACATGTCTAATACGTCGGATCATTCCGGCTATACCGATGTGGATTTATTAATCGGGATGATCCACGCACAAGTCACCCGACTTTCTAGTCCTTTGAATACGTTATATATTCACTCCCGAACTGGACTGGGTGCACTAAGCTGGTTACGCAATTTTTACGTTTATCCAGGTAACGTCCCAAAACCCTCTTATTTTACCCGTTTTCGGCCCGGAACCATCGGGGCAACCATCACGACGCGCGCGTGCGAGGAAAAGCGGACGGAGCAAGAGAACATTTACATGTCCCTTTTTCTTACCGAACTTCTTTCTCGTACAAGAAGTTAACGGAGAATGCTTTGGAGAATTGACTGCGATCAGCCTCGTCAAAATTATTGGTAGGGATTTTTGCAATTCCGAAATTTTCAGTACTGCTGACTGCTGTGGGACCGACGGCAGGATGTGGCGTGACTTCAAAAATGCTGATGCTGATAAGGCATTGACTAAGAATTCTTTCAGGGCACCTGCACTAATGTTAATTGGAGGTTAAACTTTTAATTTAGCTTATTAAAATTATTATTTCCACGATTGACAGCAACTGTTAAACCCTTCCACCAAAGTTATGCTTTATTTCAGATTTTAATTTTAAATAGAGTATAAGTTTTTAGAATTTAGAAAACTATTTATTGAAATTGTTGACTAACAATTGCCAACAAATAATTCTTACACCAATATTGCTTATTGATTTCAAAAGTCAACAATTAATACAGGGCAGTTTTATAACCAAAGAAATTTTGATGAATTTTATAGTCGAGAAAATATCAATTGGTTTGAACGTAAGTACATTCCCTTAGAATGGTCCTGATATGGATTGCTATCGATCACCGAAATCTTAATCTTGTTTGATCGTTTACAAAATTTATAGATAGATGCTTCGAAAATGATTAAGGCTTTTATGTTAATCGACTTTCAGTTTTTGTTAATAATTATAATTTTTATTAAACATTTTGAGTCAGTCAGAGACTCGGTGGTGTCAGGGGAGCATGAATATAAGAGAAGTGGCACGCGGTATTATAATTATCGCTGTCTCGCTCTCGCGTTCTTTCTTGCTCCAACGAGCAGTAACGCCGATGATTGTATATGTAGCCAGTGGCTAAGGGGAACGGAGGAAAGTTCGCGGCCACGGCGTATCAACGGAACAACGCGTAGACCATGAGAAATAGACATCAATAATTAGATTGCTCCTTCTCATAGGGTATGCCGTAACACCATTAGTCAAAACTTAAACCTCGATGTTGGCATTTTTGAAGAGCCCAAAAATCAGAGACCCCATTTAGACTCCACTGAAACTGGAAAATTCTCAAAAAACATTTTTTTATAAAGTCATATGTACGTGGTAGAGAGGGGTTGATTTTAAAAGTTAATGGTTGGAGCCCAAGAATGGGAGTGGGTATTTTCAAAGAGCGCAAAAATCAGAGACTCCATTGGCACAGGAAAATTCTCAAAAAGATTATTTTTTGAGGAAGTCATGTATAAGCCGTAGAGAAGGGTTGAAGTTAGACGTTAAGGGTGTGAGCCCCAAAATCGGAGTTGTTGTTTTTGAGGAGCCCAATAATCAGAGACTCCACTGAAACTGGAAAGTCCTAAAAAACATTATTTTTCGACAAAGTATTATATAAGCGGTAGAAAGGGGTGATTTTAGACGTTAAGTGTGTGTGCCCAAAAATCGGAGTGAGTATTTTTGAGGAAATCAAAAATCAGAGGCTCCACTGAAGCCCAATAATCAGAGTCTCCATTGGCGTCTAAAATCAACCCCTCTCTGCCACGTATATATGAGTTTGTCAAACAATAATCTTTTTGAGAATTTTCAAGCTTCAGTGAAGCCTCTGATTTTTGAGCTCCTCAAAAATACTAATTCCGATTTTTGGGCTCCAACCCTTAAAGTCTAAAATCAGCCCGTGTCTACCACATAGATATGACTTTGTCGAAAAATAATGTTTTTGAGAATTTTCCAGTGTCAGTGGAGTCTCTGATTATTGGGCTCCTCAAAAAGACTCACTCCGATTTTTGGGCTGACACCCTTAACGTCTGCAATCACCCCTTTCTACTGCTTATATAAGGCTTCGTTGAAAAATAATGTTTTTTAGGATTTCCCAGTGTCAGTGTAGTCTCTGTCTATTGGACTCCTCGAAAACACCCACTCCGATTTTGGGGCTCACACCCTGAACGTCTAAAATGAACCCCTCTCTACCACGTATGTATGACTTTGTCAAAAAATAATCTTTTTGAGAATTTTCATGTGCCAATGGAGTCTCTGATTATTGGGCTCCTCGAAAAAACTCACTCCAATTATTGGGCTTCAACCCTTAGCGCCTAAACTAAACAACCCTCTACCACGTATATATGATTTCGTCAAAAATAATGTTTTTGAGAATTTTTATTATAGAATGATATATTAAATGGCCACTGAATCAGTGCTTGTACAAAACCCTCTCGTTTGTGTCGACTCAAAACCAAGAAAAAAAACATCCAAACATATGCGGCAGAATACGTCAAGTGTTCCCACCTATAATTGATTTTTTTTCTATCGGGTTACTACTTTCCTGGATTATAGTCCTAATAGACCTATATTGATTCACCAAATTGTAGGTTTATTTATTAACCGGTTGTCAATATACAGGGGCTTGAAGTTTTCACTTTTTTACGCTATTTTTTAGAATAGAAAAAATATATAAATATGGTTTCTTTCAAAAAAACAATTTCATTTTTGATTTTCAAAAAAACAAAAACAAAAAAGAGTTTTCCAAAACACTGTAATAAAAGTTCGATTGGTTGATCATTAAAGAAGTTACACTAACGTGAAGGTAAAAAATGCGTAAAAAAGTGAAAACTTCAGGCCCCTGTACATTAACAACCGGTTGATAAATGTACCCATGGTTTATTAAATTAATAGACGTCCACCGGGACTATAATACCGCCAAGTTTCCACTTGATCTAACAAAAATTAATTTTAGGTGGGAACACTTGATGTAGTCTGCGCCATGTACGCTTTGCACTTGCGGGGGAAGGAAGGAAGCTGAGTTCCACAATAATACTACTCTACTAGTTCATATCCGGAACTATTCAGAGAGTGGACTGAATAAGTTTTTGAATGTCGTTACCGAACTGTAACGGTAATTACCGAAGGCACGTGATCCATTTGAAATTTTTTCTAATCTTTCACTAGAGTTCTTATATTCTGGAGAATTTAAAAGATTATATAAGAATTTAAGAATGTATGGTTTCTAACAATACTTTTTTTACATCATATGCATAGTTAAATGTCAGTTATTTACTTATATTAATATATTAATAAATAAAAAACACACAGAAAAAGTTTTACTGGCAACATATGACTCGTTACACAAAAATGATTTATGGTGGAAAATCATTTTTTTTAAATTTAATCAAAAAATAAAGTTTTATCCTGTGCAATTGGTATTATTGTCTCGCTTCTGCGTGCAGACATCTTCGATCTTTCCAACCAACCTGAAATATCAAGAAATAACATTTAATAACGAATTAACAAATGTTATTTATTAAAAAATCTACATAAACTCTATGGAAATGGACTTATTATTTAATATCAAATATTTAACGTATTATTTATTTTTGAATTTATAATTGTTGGTCACCTTAAATCAAAGAATGAAAGATAATACTTTAAAGACTTGTTTCTGACTGTATTTTATAACAATTAAATTTGGATGCTTTTTGTGAAACCGTGAATGCTGTCGACTATAGATGTGTCAATTAGCTCTGTTATTTAAAGGCTTTAATGAAATATGGTTATGATGTGCAGTTTTAAAATTTGTTGGTTTACCAGACCGGGCAAGGCCGCCCACGAGGCAAGTGCGACTTTGCAAATAACATTGTTATTCCTCAATTATTTTAGTTCGTCTTTGAATTAAATAAGTTATTTTATGATAGAATATTGCTATCAACTTACATCTAGAAAATTTACATTGTAGAAGAAATATGATGCAGAAAACAGTTTTGATAACTAAGGAATGGAAGATTTGTTGGCAGGAATGTAGCGTTTGAAGCACTGTTATAAATACTTACAGCATGGAAACTTGAACTTCTACTGGATGAAACATCATTCCATCAAGTAATGATACAAATTAAACTCAATATAAATCTAAAATGTATTAAATTTATAATATAGCTAAGGCTTCATCATCGGGGCAATAGCAATCCAAAAAATAGTTGAAAAAGTTTTAAAAAAATATTAGAAATACTTGGATAGTAAACTACTATAAATATGGTCGATATATGATCAAACTCTAGCCTCAAAACAAAATGAATATGAAGCACACAAAATTATTCTATTTCTTCATAGTTAGTAAATCCGATATTGTTACTTATTCAGGAGATAACAACGCGTGTATTCAGCATCCAGCATAACAAAATGGCTGTTGTCACCGTGACTTACAGTGCTGATGCGTTTGATGCGATAAAATCTCTTCAAAAGGCTCCAAAATATGTAAAAGTGACGTGATCACGGTGACCACGCGACTGCGTCACGGCGATCATGCGAGTGAATCACAGTTAGGACTTACACGGTGGTCGCCACTGCGATCACACTGTTCAACATTATTTACAAGCGAATCAGCACCATGGTGTCGTAGCAATGAGGAACGTTTCGATCCCAGCTGTGATAAAACGATTATCATCGCTGCGACATAGTAGTGCT
Organism: Druon quercuslanigerum; assembly: GCA_010014905.2. Lineage (NCBI taxonomy): Eukaryota > Metazoa > Arthropoda > Insecta > Hymenoptera > Cynipidae > Druon > Druon quercuslanigerum. The sequence continues at coordinate 4,104 of JAAAKG020103115.1, read as the reverse complement.
GATGCGTGTGAAAATAATGCTGAACACTGTGATCGCATTGGTGGTCGCCGTGAATGTCCTAACCGTGGTTCACGCGCATGACTACCGCGAAGCACTCGAATGATCGCCGTGAAGCACTCGCGTGGTCACCGTGAACACGTCACTTTTACATATTTTAGAGCATTTCGAAGTACTTTTATCCCATAACGCGCATCAGCACCGTGAGTCACGGTAATCACATCCTTTTTGTTCTCTCCGTGTAAATGTGTATTGTTTTAATATAAATGGAGAGTTTTTAGACTTATATAATTGAACATTGTATTTGTTATTAATATTCATCACCTGGAATTATATTTAAAGATATATATATTAGGCGAACAGATAAAAAGAGTGTAAATTCATTTAATTTAAAATGTCGTGTTTATGAATATATTAAGAAATATTTCAAAAGGTGCAGAGCTGATAATCAAATTCACTTCAAGTGGAAAACGATTATCACAACTTTCGATCTCCAGTCCTGCTTCACTTTCTTACTCGAAACTCCCAAGAAGTGAATCGTTTTGCGTATTATTGAAACTCTTGGGAAAAAGTATACTTGATAATTTCTCATTCATCTATTATTTTACGCCAACAGAAAAAGTGTAACGTGAGACCGGTATTGTTTTCCGAGCAACAATTCAAGTTAAATGAAAGTATTTGTACTTACACTTAATATGTTCAACTCGTCTATTTTTTGTTAAGGCAGCAGCCCGCTAGGTCCATTAAGTTATCACCTCCACAATCGAATTTTCTAATTTTTTATAACTCCGAATTTTGGGCTTTTTTAGGCACAAATTAAAATTTTTGGGCTCCTTCAATTTTTTCAAAATATCAGTTTTCTTTTGTTGGTGCTAGCTTAGGAGACACATCATGTCACATCTGGGAAGCCTCTCTGAAGCAAGTCATACCTTCTTCATGTCCCATCTACAGCATGTCACATCTGCGGCACATCACACCTGCGGTACATCACACCTGCGGTACGTCACATTTGTGGCATGTCACATCTGCGGCATCTGTATCTAGCGGCTTGTCTCCCGCGCGGCGTTTCTCACAGTGAAATTAACATTTTTGCGGCATCGCCCACCGCACCCCAGTGACTGGTCACAGAAATAATGTAAAGTCACACCCCTACTTCTTTTATAACGTTTTGCAGGGGACGGGAGGGCACCCCAGTAACTGGTGACAGATATAATGGAAGGTCACACCCGTACCCCTTTTACAACGTCTCGTGGGGGAGAAGCACCCCTGGGACGGGCAAAATAAATAGCAAATGTCAATTTCACTGTGAAAAATTCCGTACGGGAGAGAAGCCGCTAGGTAGAGATGCCGCAGTTGTGACATGCTGCAGATACGACATGCCGCAGATGTGACATGCCGCAGTAGACATGATATGGACCCACTAGCTTACATTTACCTAGCACCTTTACTACCTAAAATTACGAAATAATAAAAATTCAATAGCAGTGGGTATTTTCGAGAATTCCAAAAATTAGAGACTCTATTGACAGTGTAAAATTGTCAAAAATATTATTCTCTAATACAAAATATTCATTGGCACTCTGTCAAATAGAATGGTCGCTGGTTCGAAAAAATATCTTTGGATTTAAACAAATTTATTTAGTTAGAAGAAATGGGATTTTCTTGAAATGAAAATTTGTTTTTATATATATTTTATAACTTCTTGGTCCAGGTGAATTTCCGACTAGCATTCCTTTTTATGATGTTTGACATCTGATAAATGATGTCCAGCTTATCAGAAACATTTTGTTCTACAACGTCTAAGCACTCTTTTCGGGCTTCGAGTTGATTCGGATTTTACTAGATCGAATATTTTTTTCATGGTAATTGAAAAAGTCTTATTGTCAGGTGCAGCTTTTAAAAATGTACCGAAAATATTTTTTAATGAAAATGTTATTATTACAACAATAAGAGATAAAAAAAACCAAGCAGTGCGAAGGGACACCGTTTTTTAGTGGTTGGCTTAAGTTAAGGTTAGGTTAGATTTTCATAAAGATAAGGTGAAAATTAGTTCCACATTCCCCCTATTTTTTAAAAATGTTTACGTTTTGAGAGCCCCTGCATCCGAAAAACGGGTTTTTACGAATGTGTGTGTGTGTCTTCATGCCTGTATATATGACTGTATGTATTTATGTCTGTCTGTGAGCACGATAACTTTTGAAAAAATGAATCTATGAGATTGGCCCTTAAAATTCTCTGTACGGATATTTATAAAATTAAAAAAAAACACGAAAATCAACATTTTAAGCCAAATAACGCACGATATGAAAAAAAGTTAAGAGAAGAAAAATGTTGCTTCTTGCATACCCTAAAATATGATTCAAAAAGCCATCGTATTACAGCTACATAGAAATAATGAAACTGATAGAGGGCTTGTCCCGAAATGAGTTTTGTAAGGAGAAATTTAAAAAACGTAAGCTTCGTGTGATTTAATTAAAAAACAAGGTCTCTGAAACATGTTTCAGTGACAACTGAAAATTATTGTTATCACTGTTCCGTGCCAGGACACCAAACATAGCGAGCGCGATGAAAAAATGTCTTTTTAAAAAAATAATATAAATAGAACAAAAGTATTTTCATTTATCACTTTTTTTCATTTCTCGGCAAAAAATTGGTATATGCTGTGTATGGTGTATGAAGAAATATAAAAAAAGGAACTTTCATGTAATGAATTCAAAAAGCATGGTCTTCTTAGCAATGCATTCATTTATTTGCTTGAAGAAATATGATTGGTGCAAGCATTTTTCAGAGTATGCCGAGGAGTGCATATAAAATTATACATATTTCGGTATTCAGAGATTTTTAATGTAAAAAAATTTGAAGAAAAGTTATTCAACCTAGTTTTACTTTCAATTTTGTAAATTCTGAGCAATTATATGTCCAAGAAATATTTCTTGCTGGAAGCTCATGGATACATTTTGAAAGGACCTCAAGGATAAGTGTTTGTTTATATATAATTAAAACATTTGTCATAAGGACAGCCGCAGGGTTACGCCGGGATCGGGTGCTAATCTGAACACTTGCACCCGATCCCAGCGAAATCGCGGTAAAATTTCAGTCATAACCACGTCTCACTACCATGAGATAGGTGGTTACAGTCTGTGACGGAATCAATACGCTGAGGACACGGAGCGACCCAAGAACGACCGCCTTCTGCATTTTCCCTGCAAGAGCTTTAGCATATTGTTTACACGCAGGGATGCTTTTTAGGTTATTAAATAGCGAAAGCTTGGCACCTTCAAGAGCGCCGATGATAACGACGATTAATCTAACAGAATATTCTGGGCACAATCGTAGCAACTCCCTTACAAGGTCTCTATACCTCTCTTTCGTTTTATTCCCCTTAGCTCTGATGTTTTTGTCAGCTGGTGCTGAAAATTGGATAACGAACATGGTTCGCTTTTTGAAGTCAAGGAGAACTATGTCAAGCCTCGAGTGTGCAACAGAAACAATGGTCGAGAATACAAAGTTCCAGTATATGCAGCACTTTTCATTCTCGACAATAGACTCTATTTCCCTAGGAGCGTTTAGCGGAGGTACATTTACGTTAATGCCGTAAGAGTTATAGAGATGGTAATAAAGCGCTCATAGTGCCGCATTGTGCCTTTGGATGTAGGTCGTTCCCGCATGAGTTGGACAACAAGATAGTATGTGTCCTGGATGCTCGAGCTGTGCATGGCATGTCTTGCAGCTGTAATCGCGAATGTCATGGCTCAAAATGTGGCGACGGTATGTTAAGGTGAAAATGACACCATCTTGACATTCCAAAATGAAATCCTCCGTGCCCGACTTTAATCCGGGTGATTTAAGGAAAGCGAAATTTAACTCACACGAAATTGACTGATCCTCCACATTTCTGTGGAAGATGCTGTGCATCCACTTATCGAGCAGCTGTTCCCGGAAGTTTTTCTCCTGTGCTTTCTGAATCCGGGCTTTCAGGAGTAAGTACTAGAGATATATAAGATTTGATGCATTCTGCTCACCCCTGATGCTGAAGTTAAATCCGAGTGTTTCAGCAGCCTCCTCCGCTGCTTTGTACAGAAACGCTCCTATGCCCAGTTCTTCATG
>JAAAKG020103104.1:0-15792 GCA_010014905.2 Druon quercuslanigerum | reverse complement strand
AAGATGGTACTCAATGGTACATAATAAGAAAATGCACATATTTTTAATATATGGCATTCATCCTCTGATAACTTTTGATTAAAAGTAATGAGGGTATAGTGACCTTATGTTTGATAAGTTTTATGGTTGTTTTGTATTACGAATTGTATAAAAATGTTCATCACATGGGTAACTTTCTTTTTCAAAAAAGTATCTAGTGTAACATCTTGAATATATTATATTATAGCAATATAATAAATATACATATATACATGTAAGTCTGAAAACTTGTAAAATGAAGAATATTGAGGAAAAAAGATCATAGAGCCCAGATCGCACGTTTTTTTGGTTAATTCTAAACCAATGTCAATATTGATAATTTTATATTTTCTTAAGCTTGTCAGTATATATGCATTTTTATTATATTACTAATGAGATGAACACATTTAGATAAGTTTAATTGTACAATCACCACAAAACTTATTAAAAATAAGTTCACTATACCCTTATCACTTATAATCATAAGTTATCAGAGGATGAATGCCATATATTACAAAAATATATGCATTTTCTTATTATGTACTATTTAGTACCTTCACATTTTTATCATTATAATTATAACAATACCTCCATCTTTTCATTGTGTGATTTTTCTTTTTCAGTGAGAATATTATTTCAGATTTATGGTTTATCAATGTTTTATGTTTTTTTCCAGTATAGTCTCTGAATATCATGTTTTAGTTACTTTATTTAGTTCAGTTTTTATTACATTTCGTTAATGATTGTTATCCCATATTTATAGTTTCATTCGTTTTTATTTCAGAATGAAGAATATTTGGAATCGTTTCATAATACTAAATAAAATAATAAGTAAAAAACTGCTTTTTATGAAATTCATAAAAAATGCATTTCCTTCGGAATCCAGTTTTAAACTTTGGTCAACATGTGCCCTGTTAAGAGTTGTCTGGGTCAGGATGAATTAGTGTCGCTCGTAAAAATTGAGTCCTTTACCGTTTTTTATAACAAGAGTAAACACTAAAATTTTCGTTCGTCAGATAAATTTGATCTTTTATCAGATAAATTTTATCATTCGTCAGATAAATGTGCTGCAGCGTTTTTATCCAACTTGAAGATAAAATATATATATTCTTTATATGCATGTGTATATTTTCTTGCTCTTTATATTCTCAGGAAAAACATAGAATATATGTTTTTTTTAAATTAATGAACCGAAAAAAATTTGTAACCACTTGAAATTTTCAGTTATAGTAACTTAAAATTCCTTAACTGTAATAGAAATTTCTAACGATGTACAGTTAGGAAAATATCATAAAATAATTTTTGTGTATAATAATAATATATTTTGATATAATAATAATAATAATCATAAGGTTACCTCCATTGCCTCGAATGGCAGTAAAAATAATCCAGGCAATTGACATTGACCACATTGGTCTCGATATGGCACCGAAAACAGATTCCCAAATAACATTTAGTTCATAATGAGTGTCTGTTGAAACGCAGTAACCAACAATGCAAAATAGACCAGAAAATGTGGCTATAAACCAGCCGATGAAGACTGTAGTCTGTTAAAAATTAAATATTATCAATATTTATTTAGACAAGTTAGGGATCATTCATAAACTACGCTACCAATTTAAAATTTTTAAACTAAGAAAGGTACCATTTAAAAAATAATCGAATTAATGAACTTTTAATTTTAAATTATTTATAAAAAAATATGAATTTTTTAACAAGTTTTTTATTGTTTCACTAAATTATAAAATGTTAATTTTACACCAAAAATGGAAAAGGTGAATTTTTAATTAGTAAAGTAATTTTTTAATCAAAATGGAACTTTTAACAAAACAGTTCAATTTTTCAACCAAAGAGATGAATTTTTAAATAAAATTTTGAGTCGCCAATAAAAAATTTATTTTTTAAGAAAGTAGATCAACTTTAAAGAATAATTTTTAATTTTTAACCAAGAAGATGAATTTTTAAACAAAAAGGATAAATTTTAAATAAAATCAAGATACCTCTGAAAAATTAAAATTTTCAACTAAAAAATATGAATTTTTAAACAAAGATTAATTTGCCACCAACAAAGACGAATTTTCAATAAAATTTAAGAATTATTAAACAAAAAGTTGAAATTTTTTTTTAATTTTTAAGAAAGTAGTTTAACTTTGAAACCTAGTTGTTAACTTTTTTAAACAAAAAGTTGAATTTTTAAGAATGAAAGAAAGCATTTTTTTTTAATTTTTGAGAAAGTAGTTTAACTTTGAAACCAATTTGTTTAAATTTTTCAACAAAAAGTTGCCATTTAAAATAATAAGTATGAATTTTTAAACAAATCGTTTAATTTGCTATAAAAAAGACGAATTTTATATAAAGGTTTAAATTCTCAACCAAAAGGTTGAATTTTCAACAAAAAAACATCATTTTTAAATAAAAAGATTAATTTACTATAAAAAAATGAAATTTTAATGCAATTTAAAAGTCCTCAATAAAAAAGTTGAATTTTTAACTATAACAGACGAATTTTTAAAGAACAAGATTAATTTACTAACAGAAAAGACGAATTTTTAATAAAATTCAAGAATTTTTAATTTTTAATTCTGGTTAAATTTTTAACAAAAACGGTGCATTTTTAAACAAAAATATTACTTTTCTTATAGTTGAATTTTCATCTTAAAGAGATGAATTTTTAAATAAAAAGATTAATTTTCTATTAAAAAAGACAACATCTATTAAATTAAAAAGCTCTTAACCGAAAAGTTTAAGTTGCTAATTAAAAAGATAAAATTTTAAACAAAAAGGAATGAATTTTCAAATAATAAATATAAATTTTTAAACAAATAGGTTAATTTGCTATAAAAAAAGACGAATTTTAAATAGAATTTTAAAATTCTAAGCCAAAAAGTTTAAATTTCAACTAAAAAAAATGAATTTCTTAAAAAACGAGATTCATTAACGAACAGAAAAGACGAATTTTAAATAAAATTGAAGAATTTTTTATTTTTGCTTCTAGTTAAATTCTTAAACAAAAATATGCAATTTAAACAAAAAGATTAATTTTCTACCGTAGAAAACAAACTTTTAACGTAATTCAAGAATTATCCTCCAAAAAGTTGAATTTTTAAATAAAAAAGATGAATTTGTAAACAAAAAGATAAATTTACTATAAATAAGATAAATTTTCAATATCATTTAAAAATTTTCAACAAAAGTTAGTTTTCAACTAAAAAAGATGAATCTCTTTACAAAAAGATTAATTTACTACCAAAAAAGACGAATTTTCAATAAAATTTAGGAATTCTCAACCAAAAGTGGAATTTTTATGAAAGAAAGAAAAAATTTTTTTTTAATTTTTGAGAAAGTAGTTTAATTTTGAAACCAGGTTGTTAAATTGTTTAACAAAAAGGTTAATTTTTTACTGAAAAAAACGAATTTTCAACATAGTTCAAGAATTATCCTCCAAAAAGATGAATTTTCAACAAAAAAATATACATTTTTAAACAAATAGGTTAATTTGCTACAAAAAAGACGAATTTTAAATAAGAGTTTAAAATTTTAAACCAAAAAGTTGAGTTTTCAACTAAAAAAAAATTAATTTTTAAACAACAAGATTAAATGACGAACAGAAAAGTCGAATTTTAAATAAAATTCAAGAAGTTTTTATTTTAATTTAATTATCCTCCACAATGTTAAATTTTTAAATAAAAAAGATAAATTTTTTAACAAAAGGATGAGTTTATTATAAAAAGACAAATTTTTAATAAAATGGAAGAATTTTCAATTTTAAATAATTTTTTAACCAAAAGGATGCACTTTTAGAACGAACATTTAACGAAATTCAAGAATTCTCTAAAAAGTTGAAGTTTCAACTAAAACCAAAGAATGTACCATAAAAATAGAAATTTTTTTAATAAAATTCAATAAAAAAAGACGAATTTTGATTAAAACTTAGGAATTCTTTACCAAAAAGTGGAATTTTTAAGAAAGAAAGAAAAAATGTTGTTTTAATTTTTAAAAAAGTAGTTTAACTTTAAAATCAAGCTCTTAATTTTTTAAAGAAAAATATTAATTTATTACGAAAAACTTTGAAATTGCAATAAAATTTAAAAATTTTCAACAAAAAAGTTGAATTTTCAACTAAAAGTGATGAATTTTTAAACAAAAAAAAATTTACCACCGAAAAATGACGTATTTTTAATAAAATTTAATAATTTTTACCCAAAAACTTCAATTTTTCAGAAAGAAAGAAAATAATTTTTAACAAAAGTTTAACAAAAAGGTTAATTTTTTACTGAAAAAAAAACAAATTTTCAACATATTTCAAGAATTATCTTCCAAAAAGATGAATTTTCAACTAAAAAATATAAATTTTTAAACAAATGGGTTAATTTGCTATAAAAAAGACAAATTTTAAATAAAAGTTTAAAATTTTAAACCAAAAAGTTAAGTTTTCAACTAAAAAAAAATTAATTTTTAAACAACAAGATTAAATAACGAATAGAAAAGTCGAATTTTAAATAAAATTCAAGAAGTTTTTATTTTAATTTAATTATCCTCCAAAAAGTTAAATTTTTAAAGAAAAAAGATAAATTTTTAAACAAAAGGATGAGTTTATTGTAAAAAAGACAAATTTTTAATAAAATTCAAAAACTCTTCACCCAAAAGTTAGTTTTTAACTAAAAAAGATGAATTTCTTTACAAGAAGTTGAATTTACTGCCAAAAAAGACGAATTTTTAATAAAATTTAGGAATTCTCAATCAAAAGGTGGGATTTTTATGAAAGAAAGAAAAAACTTTGTTTTAATTTTTTAGAATGTAGTTTAACTTAAAAACCTGGTTGTTAAATTTTTTAACAAAAATAATAATTTACTAACAAAAAATACGAATTTTCATTAAAAATTTAAGAATTCTTAACCAAAAAGTTGAATTTTGAAGAAAGTAAGAAAAAAATTTTCTTTTAATTTTTGAGAAAGTAGTTTAACTTTAAAACCAAGTTGTTGAATTATTTAAGAAAAAGGTTAATTTGCTATAAAAAAAGACGAATTTTAAATAAAAATTTAAAATTCTAAACCAAAAAGTTGAATTTTCTACTAAAAAAGATGAATTTTTTAAACAAAAAGATTGATTTACTATAAAACTAACGAATTTTCAATGCAATTTAAAAATGCTCAACAAAAAGTTGAATTTTCAACTAAATGTGATAAATTTTTAAACAACAAGAATAATTTAGTAACAGAAAAGACGAATTTTAAATGAAATTTAAGAATTTTTAATTCTAGTTGAATTTTTAATGAAAAAGATGTATTTTTAAACAAAAATATAACTTTTTTTAAAATTGAATTTTCAAATGAAAAGATTAGTTTTCTATTAAAAAAGACAAAAGTTTGATCAAATTAAAGAGTTCTAATCGAAAAATTTATGTTGCAAATAAAAACGATGAAATTTTCAACTAAAAAAGAAAATTTTTAAACAAAAAGATTTTTTTAATATAAAAAAAGACTACAGATAGACTAAAATAAAGAATTTTCAATTAAAGAATTTACTTTTTATTTAAGAAAGATAAAATTTTTCCTAAAACAGATAAATTAAAAAAAAAATAGGTTAAATTTGTATCCAAAAAAGATTCCAGTTCATTATTTAAACACAAAATAAGAATTGTAAACAATATGGTAATTTTCTTCTAAATAGTTGATTTTTCATAAAAAAGTACGATTTTTGAACAATAAGATTGTTCACTTTTCAATCAAACAGATGCATTTTTGTTTAAGTAAAATAAAAATTTTAATAAGACAGGTGAATTTTTAAATCAAAAAGACAAATTTCCAGGAAAAGTAGTTTTCATCAAAAAAAAATTTCAGTTGACTTTTCAGAAAAAAAATATTAATCTTAAACAAAAGTTTAAAGTTCAAAAAAAATATCTACATTTTTAACCCAAAAAGACGAATTTTTAACAAACCAGTTGAATGGTCAACTAAAAATTTGCATTTTTATTCAATAAATATCAATTTTCTCTTAAAATAACTGAATTTTTAATTTAAACAATCAAATTCCAAAAAAATTGTCAATTTTAACCCAGAAAAGTTTTCAGTTCTAATTTCAATACCAAAATATTAAATTTAAACAAAAAGTTTGACTTTTTTTAAACGAATTAATTTAAACAAAAATTATAAATTTTCAGCAAAATTATTTAATTTATTATTAAATAGTTGAATTTTTAACCCAGAAAGATGTGATTTTTACTAAAGCTGATGAATTTAAAAATAAAAAAGACAAATTTAAAAAAAAGTTTTAATTTTTAAACAAAGATTTGAATTTTTATAAAAGAACGATTTTTTTTAATTTTTATGAAAGTAGTTTAACTTTAAAATCACTTTGTTAAATTGTTTACCAAAAAGGTTAATTTTTTACTGAAAAAAAACGAATTCTCAACATAATTCAAGAATTTTCAAACAAAAAGTTGAATTTTCACCTAATAAATATGAATTTTTAAACAAATAAGTTAACTTGCTATGAAAAAGACGAATTTTAAATAAAAGTTTTAAATTAAAAAACAAAAAGTTGAATTTTCAATCTAAAAAAATGAATTTTTAAACAACAAGATTAATTTAAGAACAGGACAGACGAATTTTCAATAAAATTTAAGAATTCTTAAACAAAAAGTTGAATTTTTATGTAAGAAAATTTTTTTTAATTTTTAAGAAAGTAGTTCAACTTTTAAACTTAGTTGTTAACTTTTTTAACAAAAAGATGCATTTTTAAAGAATTCTTACACAAAAAGTTGAATTTTTAAGAATTAAAGAAAGCATTTTTCTTTTAATTTTTGAGAAAGAAGTTTAACTTTGAAACCAATTTGTTTAAATTTTTCAAAATAAAGTTGCCATTTTAAATAATAAGTATGAATTTTTAAACAAATAGGTGCATTTGCTATAAAAAAGACGAATTTTATATAAAGGTTTAAATTCTCAACCAAAAGGTTGAATTTTCAACTAAAAAAGATCATTTTTAAATAAAAAGATTAATTTACTATAAAAAAATGAATTTTAAATGCAATTTAAAAATCCTCAATAAAAAAGTTGAATTTTCAACTACAACAGACGAATTTTTAAAGAACAAGATTAATTTACTAACAGAAAAGACGAATTTTTAATAAAATTCAAGAATTTTTAATTTTTAATTCTGGTTAAATTTTTAACAAAAACGGTGCATTTTTAAACAAAAATATTACTTTTCTTATAGTTGAATTTTCATCTTAAAGAGATGAATTTTTAAATAAAAAGATTAATTTTCTATTAAAAAAGACAACATCTATTAAATTAAAAAGCTCTTAACCGAAAAGTTTAAGTTGCTAATTAAAAAGATAAAATTTTAAACAAAAAGGAATGAATTTTCAAATAATAAATATGAATTTTTAAACAAATAGGTTAATTTGCTATAAAAAAGACGAATTTTAAATGGAATTTTTAAATTCTAAGCCAAAAAGTTGAAATTTCAACTAAAAAAAAATGAATTTCTTAAAAAACGAGATTCATTTACGAACAGAAAAGACGAATTTTAAATAAAATTCAAGAATTTTTTATTATAATTTAATTGTTTATTAAAAAAAAACACAAATTTTCAATAAATTTCAAATATTCTCAACGCAAAAGTTAGTTTTCAAGTAAAAAACGAATTTTGAATAAAATTTAGGGATTCTCAACCAATAAGTGTAATTTTTATGAATGAAAGAAAAAAGCTTTGTTTTAATTTTTGAGAAAGTAGTTTAACTTTGAAATCAAGTTGTTAATTTTTTTAAGAAAAATATTAATTTATTACCAAAAACTTAAAAATATCAATAAAATTCAAAAGTTGTCAACAAAAAAGTTAGTTTTGAACTAAAAAAAAATGAATTTCTTTACAAGAAGTTCAATTTACTGCCAAAAAAGACGAATTTTTAATAAAATTTAGGAATTATCAACCAAAAAGTGGAATTTTTAAGAAGGAAAGAAAAAACTTTTGATTTAATTTTTAAAAAAGTAGTTTAACTTTAAAATCAAGTAATTATTTTTTATAGAAAAAGATTATTTTATTACCAAAAACGTGTAATTTTCAATAAAATTTTAAAATTTTCATCCAAAAAGTTTAATTTTCAACTAAAAAAGATAATTTTTAAATAAAAAGAATAATTTACTATAAAAAGACAAATTTTCAATAAAATTCAAAATTTCTCAACCAAAAAGTTAGCTTTGAACTAAAAAAAAAAATGAATTTCTTTACAAGAAGTTCAATTTACTGCCAAAAAGACGAATTTTTAATAAAATTTATAAATTATTAACCCAAAAGTGGAATTTTTAAGAGGGAAAGAAAAAACTTTTGTTTCAATTTTTAAGACAGTAGTTTAACTGTAATATCAAGTAATTATTTTTTATAGAAAAAGATTATTTTATTACCAAAAACGTCTAATTTTCAATCAAATTTAAGAATTCTCAAACAAAAAGTTTAATTTTCAACTAAAAAAGATATTTTTTAAACAAAAAGAATAATTTACAATAAAAAAGAAGAATTTTTAATACTATTTAAAAATCTTCGACAAAAATATTGAATTTTCAACTAAAACAGATGAATTTTTAAAAAACAAGATTAATTCAGAAACAGACAATTTTAGTTGACTTTTCTGAAAAAATATGAATCTTAAACAATATTTTAAAGTTTGAAAAATAAATCTACATTTTTAACCCAATCAGACGAATTTTTAACAAAACAGTTGAATGATTAACCAAAAATTTGCATTTTTATTCAATAAAGAAAAAATTTCTACTAAAATAACTGAATTTTCAATTTAAACAAAAAATTGTCAATTTTAACCCAGAAGAGTTTTCAGTTTTTTTTTTCAACACCAAAATATTAAAATTAAACAAAAACTCTGACTTTTTTAAAGGAATTAATTTACACAAAAATTATGACTTTTCAACCAAATTGATGTGATTTCTGATAAAGCTGGTGAATTTTAAAATAAAAAAGACAAATTTTCAAAAAAAAAGGATGAATTTTTAAACGAAGAATTGAATTTTCATTCAAGAAAGAGGAAATTTCTCCTAAAACAAATGAATTAAAAAATTTTGTTTAAAAAGTTAAATTTGTATCCAAAGAAGATTCCTGTTTATTTTTTAACCCAAAATAAGAATTCTAAACAATAAGTTAATTTTCTGGTAAATAGTCGATTTTTCAGCCAAAAAGTACGACTTTTTAACAATAATATTATTTGCACCTTGCACTTTTACGTAATTTAAGTGCGGTTCCTTTTATACGTGAATTTTAGAAGAAATCTGTATTATCATAGGTCGGTAAAACAGTTCTGCACTGATCGGTTGTTACCATCTCATATGATAATACAGATTTCTTCTAAAATTAACAATAATAAAATGTAACACTTTGCTAAAAACAGTTTACATTTTTGAAAAAAGGTGCCTCTATCGATCTCACTAGTAGCTTAGTGGTAATAGAATCGTACCGATAATGGGAAGATCTGGATTCGATTCCCAGCGGGGCGAAAGGAAAAGATATTTTTTTCTGGTACGGTCTCTTATGAATGATCCCCTATCTTAATATTAATTGCATTTTTTTATGCGAAAAGCAAAATTATAAAAATAAATCGAAATGTACCTTACTCAGTTTTTCTGGCGCCCGAAGTACTACAAATCCAAGTAATACTCCAACAAGCCAAGGACTAGCTCTGGTATAAGTTGGTATGTACAAATTTGAAAACATTTGTAAAATAAGATCAAAACTGAAAAATAAAAAAGTTAATTTAAGAGACGCCCATAGTAGACAGGAGTGAAAATCCTAAAATTTGTAGAATAATTAGCGACCAACAAGAAAATTTATAATTTGTCTCCCGAAAATAAATAAAAAAAATATTTTCTGATTTTTAATCTTAAACAAACTTTTTTTATATAATTAAATAATTTTGGAAAATATTGTATAGCTTTATTTTATTGTTATATAAAATTATAAATTAAAAACAAATCTAGCTCGAACTACATAATTTCAACAAGTAGACTTTAAAATTAATAATTTTATATTATTGTGCGTTAACAAAAACTCAACCTATAAAAAATTGTCATAATTGTTTTCAAAAAATTTCAAATAATTTTGTAAAATTTCAAAAGAAAATGTTTTAATGTTTTTAAAATTTTTGAAAATTTTTTTAACGTAAATTTTTTTTAATTTCTAAGAACAAAAAATTTGAGAATGTATATTTCAGTAGCTTTGGAAGATTTTTATAGGTTTTAAATAGATTTAAAAAAATTGATTCGGAAGGATTTTAAAAAATTGAAAAGAAATTTAAAGTAATTTTTTTATTTACTTATTTTTATAATTTTAAATGAATATTTAAGATTTTAAACTTTTTTTAACAAAGTTACATTTTTGAAGAATTGGAACAAAGAGTTTAAAAGTCTGTTAAGCATTTTGAATTTTTTAGAAGAATAAACAAAATTTTTGAAGATTTTTAGGAAAATTTGTAATTTAAAAAAAAATTAATGTGTCTAGAAGACTTTAAGGCAAGTTTTTAAAGATTTTTTCTACATTTACAAAACCGAGACTACAATTTTTTTAATTTTGAAATTTTTTTTTAATGTAGGAAAATTTTCAATATGCTTAAAAAATAGTTTTTTATTATTTTTTTATTTTTAAAAACTATTTTAATTTTTTTAAGCATTTCAGAAGATTTCCACAATTGTCGAAAAATAAATCTAAATGATTTGAGAGCAATTTTCTTTTAATTTTGCTGGATTTAGAAAAATTATAAGAAAAATTTAAATCTGTTTAGAAGAATTTATTTAAAAAGTTTTAAAGAGGGAACATTTTTTAAAAATAAAATATTGATTTTAGAGGGTTTGAGAAATTAAAAGTCTTTGAAGCATTTTTCATTTTTCATTTGAATAAAAAAATTTTCTGAAGATTTTTATGAATATTTGTAATCTTTTTTATGTAAATAATGTGTCTTCTAGACTGTAAGGCAAGTTTTTAAAGATTTTCTTTAAATTTACAAAACAGAGACTACATTTTTTTTTATTTTGCAAAATTTAAAAAAAAAATGTAGGAAAATTTCAAATATTTAAACAAAAAAAGTTAGAAGTTTAAGAAAGACAATTTTACAATTTTACAATTGTCGAAAAATAAATCTAAATGATTTCAGAGTAATTTTTTTTTAAATTGCAGGACTTAGAAAAATGATAAGAAAAATTCGAAACAGTTTAGAAGAAATTATTAGGAAGTTTTGAAAAAATTTTGAAAACTGATTTATATTTAGAAAAAAGGAAACATTTTTTAAAAATAAAATACTGATTTTAGAGATTTTTAAAAGATTTTTTCCAAATTTACAAAACCGCGACCAGAATTTTTTTAATTTAGCAACATTTAAAAAAAATGTAGGACAATTTCTAATATTTTTACAAAAATATTTAGAAGTTTTAGAAAGAGTCAAAAATAATGGTAAACTGGGAGCAATTTAAAAAAATGTTCATAAAAAACTAGATTTCAAAAGCATAAAACAATTTTTTTAACATTCCGGATAAAATTTTTAATTTTTTTTTATTTTTAAATATGAATTTTTAAAGTATGTTTTAATTTTTTAAAGAATTTCACAAGATTTCCCTAATTGTCAAAAAATAAATCTTAAAGATTTAGGAGCAATTTTTTTTTAATTTTGCAGGGTTTAGAAAAATGATAGGAAACATTCGAAGCAGTTTAGAAGAAATTATTAGGAAGTTTTGAAAAAATTTAAAACCTCATTTGTATTTTGAAAAGAGGGAACATTATTTTAAAATAAAATACTGATTTTAGAGAATTAAAAAGTTTTTTAAGCATTTTTAAATTTTTAGAAGAATAAACAAATTTTCTGAAGATTTTTAGGAAAATTTGTAATCTTTTTTTGTAATTAATGTGTCTGGAAGACTGTAAGGCAAGTTTTTAAAGATTTTTTCTAAATTCACAAAACCGAGACTACACTATTTTTAATTTTGAAATTTTTTAAAAAAAAATGTAGAAAAACTTCAAATATGTTTAAAAAAATAGTTTTTTATTATTTTTTTATTTTTAAAAATGAATTTTTAAAAACTGTTTTAATTTTTTTAAGCATTTCACAAAATTTTCACAATTGTCGAAAAACAAATCCAAATGATTTAAGAGCATTTTTTTTTAAATTACAGGATTTAGAAAAAGGATAATAAAAATTAGAAACAGTTTAAAAGAAATTATTAGGAAGTTTTAAAAAAATTTGAAACCTCATTTATATTTTGAAAAGATGAAACCTTTTTTAAAATAAAATACTGATTTTAGAGGGTTTAGGAATTTAAAAGTCTTTTTTAAGCATTTTTAATTTTTTAGGAAAATATACAAATTTTCTGAAGATTTTCAAGGAAATTTGTAATCTTTTGTTCATAATTAATGTGCCTGGAAGAATCCAAGGCAAGTTTCTTAAAAAAATTTATAAATTTACAAAACAGAAACAATTTTTTTAATTTTGCAAAAATTAAAAAAAAATATAGTAAAATTTCAAACATGTTTAAAACAATTATTAGAAGTTTTATAAAGAATCAAAAATAATATTAGACTTGGAATTTCGATTGATTTCGAAAGAATAAAGCAAATTTTTTAAGATTTCTGATAAAATTGTTAATTTTTTTTTAAAATTAATTTTTAAAGACTGTTTCAATTTTTTAAGCATTTCACAATTTTACAATTGTCGAAAAATAAACCTAAATGATTTAAGAGCAATTTTTTATATATTTTTCAGGATTTAGAAAAATGATAGGAGAAATTCGAAACAGTTTAGTAGAAATTATTAGGAAGTTTTGAAAAAAATTAAAACCTCATTTATATTTTCAAGAGAGGGAACATTTTTTTAAAATAGAATACTGATTTTAGAGGGCTTAGGAATTTAAAAGTCTTTTAAGCATTTTAACATTTTTAGGGGAATAAACAAATTTTCTGAAGATTTTTAGGAAAATTTGGAATCTTTTGTTTTTAATTAATGTTTCTGGAAGACTTTAAGGCAAGTTTTTAAAAATTTTGACAAAATTTACAAAACCAAGACTAGAATTTTTTTAATTTTGTAGAATTAAAAAAAAAATATAGGGAAATTTCAAGTATTTTTACAAAAATAGTTTTTTATTATTTTTTTATTTTTAAAAATGAATTTTAAAAAACTGTTTTAATTTTTTAAAGCATTTTACAAGATTTCCATAATTGTCGAAAAATATAATTTTTTTTTAAACTGCAGGATTTAGAAAAATGATTAGAAACATTCGAAACAGTTTAGAAGAAATTATTAGGAAGTTTTCAAAAAATTTTAAAACCTCATTTATATTTTTAAAAGAGGGAACATTATTTTAAAATAAAATACTGATTTTAGAGGGTTTAAGAATTTAGCAGTCTTTTAAGAATTTTTCATTTTTTAGGAGAAGAAACAAATTTTCTGGAGATTTTTAGGAAAAGTTGTAATCTTTTGTTTAAATTAATTTTATTAATGTTATTATTAATTAATGTTATTATTAAATGTTACTTTAGGATCAGTTTTTAAAGATTTTTTCTAAATTTACAAAACTGAGACTACAATTTTTATAATTTTGAAAATGTTAAAAAAACTGTTGGAAAATTTAAAAAATGTTTAAAAAAATAGTGGAAAGTTTTAGAAAAAGTCTAAAATAATGTTAAACTTAGAGAAATTTAAAATTTAAAATTTAAAATTTTGAGAATTTCGAATGATTTTAAAAAAATTAACCAATTTTTAAAGATTCCGGATAAAATTTTAAATTTTTGTTTTTTGTTTTTAATAATGAATTTTAAAAGGCGGTTTTCATTTTTTTAAGCATTTCAGAAGATTTCCACAATTGTCGAAAAATAAATCTCAATGATTTAAGAGCATTTTTTTTTTAATTTTTCAGGATTTAGAAAAACGATTAGAAAAATTTGACACAGTTTAGAAGAAATTATTAGGAAAATTAAAAAAAAATTTTAAATCTCATTTATATTTTCAAAAGAGAGAACATTTTTTTAAAGCAAAAAACTAATTTTAGAGGATTTTTAAATCAAATTTTAAAGCTTTTGCCGGATTTGGAAAGGTTTCAAAATAATAAAAAAATTTACATAAGATTTCAAAGCTTTTTTGCAACTTTCAAAGTTTTCAAGTAAATAAGAATTAGTTCTTACGATTCTTGACAAATTTCTAAATATTCTTTTTTTCGAATAATTTTTAAAGAAAATTTTTGAAAATTACAAAAGATTTTTAAAAATATGCAAAAATGTCTTAAGAGTAACTGGAAGATTTTAAGGCAATTCTTTTAATTTTTAAATATTTTTTAATTTTTATGAATAATTAGAATCAGATTAAAAATTAATTAGGGTCTTAAGAAGTTTTAAAGAAATTAAAAATATTTTTAAACTTTGAAAATCTTTGGAATGTTTATAAAATATTTTGTAATTTCTTTCAAACTAGTGTTTTTTAGTACTATGCTGAGTAGAAGATTTATATATTTTAAGAGGATTAAAATAATATAAAGAATTTCAATTATTTAGGTTTTAGATTGATAAATTAAAAGTTCTTAATAATAATTACTTTTTTAATATTCGAAAGACTTTTACACATCAGAAAAATAAAAAAATGTATATTCGTGGACATACCATTATCTACTACCTGCCTTAGATAGGAATAAATGATTTATTTACTCAACTAATTAATTATTGAATATTGAATATTAAAATAAACTTACAAAAAAAGCTCAAAAAACATGGACTTACCTAAGATTTGTTTGATAGGAAAATGGATAACTATTTTCGGCAATTATTGCTGCAGGTATTCCAATCGAAGCAGCGATAAGTAAACCCATAATCAATAACCCCAGTTTTGGTTTCTTAATAAGTGGGTATAAAATTAGTGGAGATATCCAAAAAAGCTGCATGTCTACAGCAGTTGACCACAAAGGCAGCATGCACTATAATCAAATTAATTTTTATTGAAATTGCTGCTATAGTGATAAGTAGAGTAGAGTGGGGCACGTTGTCAAACATTTTTTTCAAAGATATTTTTTTTACATTTGATATTTAAGAGTTTGTTCTACCGTGACCACGTAACCACGTGAGTTTGAGTAATAATTTTGAAAAAAATTACCCGAGTGAAAAATACATGTGTAAAATTATTTTCATTTTTTTTGTGCTCACGGCCTCCAAACTTCGGAATTTGAAATATTAAATAAAAAGTAATTAAGAACGTGTGCATACGTCAATGTATTTATAATTTTAAATAATGTTATTTATATAATCAAATTAATTTATTGAAATTGCTGCTATAATTATAGATATAGTTGATCGGGGCACGTTGTCACACATTTTGTTCAAAGATATTTATTTTTTTTTACATTTGATATTTAAGAGTTTTTTCTACCGTGACCACGTGACCACGTGAGTTTGAGTAATAATTTTGAAAAAAAAATTATCCGAGTGAAAAATAAATGTGTAATTTGAAATATTAAAGAAAAAGTGTTAAAGAGCGTTTGCATACAGCAATGTTTTTTTAATTTCAAATAATTTTATTTATATGGGTCATTCCATGTCAAATTTACACTTAAATTTTAGATTTCATTCGAGTAATTATTGTTCGATTTTTCGTCAAAAAATATTGGATACCTATTCCGTCTTTTTTTGTTTAAAGCATTTTTTTTCGGAAATACGATTTTTTAAATATTTTAAGCATTTAAAATATCTCAATTTTGAAACTTCTATTGCTACGAAACTACTGCTCGAATTGAAATTTGA